>JAHZMW010001333.1:0-41277 GCA_027743745.1 Alloscopus bannaensis | reverse complement strand
TTCAGAGAAGACTAAATCCTTGATACTGGAAGACAGTGAAAACACCGAAGTGTCGATTAGCAACTTGAAACATATTATATATCTAAACTGGTCAACAATGGGTCAACATAATTGCACAATAAAAAATCAGCAAGCAAAGTCGTCATGAATCATTGTTCTGGCTAGTCACGCGTTTATTAATTTCTAGTGTATCCGCATACAATCCTCACATACAAAATGTAGGCATGAATATGAATAAAGTCATTCTGTAGGCATGAATAAAGTCACATAAAGTCATTTATGTGTGCACCATCATATAATAATTCCTGAAAGCATGTATGAATGAGCAACCTCATCACTTAATACAAGCCTAGTTGTTGGGAAGCTCAAGTTGCAGGAGGAAAAAGAGACACCTTTAAGAGGCAATTTTACTTTGAAGTGAAATGGGTTAAAATGAAATGTCTGGAATTCCAGGGTTGCTTTGAAAAAAGTCAAAAATCAATTACAAGGTACGTTATTTACAATTAAGAAGCTGGTTTTCCTTAGTTGCGGATACGATGTGTAGTAAAACTTTGCGACGAAGTCATATTTAAATTAAGACATTGTTTAATTATTAGCAACACAGTACGTACACAGCTTCATCTATACTCATACTGGACGTATGGGTTAATTGAGATTAATTATAAGAAAAGATGAGGCAACCTCGGTGTCAAACATTTGGGTTTACCTGCACTGGTAACATGAGCTTGGAACTAATTAGCATTTACATTGACATTACACTCAAAGGCTTAATACTTCAGAGGGAATATGAGTTAATTCATCAAACTTGCGCGCTAATGCAAAATAAATATGACAAATCAGTACGATTATTTCAAAAATTGTTCAAATAGAAATGCTTAGACTGTCTACAATATACGTACTACAGTATGTATGCACATTAGAAGTGTTTCATGTATTCTGCAACAAACTGCCCTCTTCCGAGAATTAATCATTAGCTTTAGGAAATCGAGATGCAAGCCTAAACAAACGTCATTTGAAAACTGGACTCACACACATCTATCTAACGCAAATGATATTGATGAAAAAAGGATATAAGATTGATGGAGAAAACCAGACACACTTGACTATCAGTCTTTGAAGATTTTACGCCTGGTATTTCCTGTGTTCATCTAAGCGGTTTGCTCTCCAAGATCACTCCCCACACCATTCAACCATCGTGCTACGACGGCACGGCTTCATATTTTGCCGTGTAAACCTTTAAACCTATAATGCCAGCTTCTTCAACCCATATAATATATTTTAATGCTGTGTGGTGGTGATTTTAGCGCATCACAGGTCACAGATAACACGGGTGCAAGTCAACGTATTGTTGTACAAAGCCCACTCCTGAAAGTCATAAAGCCAAGGAAAATGACTCCAGAGTCGAGTATATGAATGGGTGTCGTCATCTTCCGAATCAGTCACGAGTTTTAGTTTGGAAAATCCGTGAAACCATATTTTGTTTGCATTCCAAACTAAATATGCAAACACACATCCTAAATGAACTTGTTTGTATGAACACCAATGCAACTGCTTACACGTGAGATAATTCTGGGAATTTTGCGGTGTATACTAGGAATAATGTCAAACTGACGATCTGACGAATTGAAGTCGTAATACCCTAATGTAATGTAATTATTAATTATGAAATGTGACAAGTAAATTACGCCTAGCTGTCCCAATAAATCTGCAAAGTTCAAGTTTAAAGGGATTTATCGAGTATCACGGTGTTGTGTACAAAATGAGTGTCTTTAAAAAGATTGAAGAATTAAATCCGGAATAAAACTCGGAAAGGAAACACATAAAAATAATTAACGAAAGGATCCGATTCTGTGCAACCCAATTAATCACCAATTATATGGTTGCAACCTCTGGATCTGTTCTGAATGTGTAGCCAAAATATTTTCACACATTTCGAGCAAAGACGATCATTTTTATCAGTGACTACCAGTGATGAGCTCTTCTAAGCAGAACTTCCGCTTGAGTGAAAATGAGATAATGATGACCAATTCGAGATTATATAACACAAGATATTGAATCACAGGTTTGCTGTAAACTAACCAAACCCCCGTGTAATACTGGGCTGTAGTCCACCCACTTTTATCGTTTTATCGAACACGCCTCCCTCAACAAACGCCAAAGCTGAGTGCAGTACCTTAATTAAGCACAATCGTACGTACAGGAGAGGTGGGGTGAATGATCATTTTTTACATGTCCATGGAGTTGGCAGCATAGTTTAGCTCCTCAAAATGCATGGAGTGAGTGTACCCACACAAGAGTGTTAAGAAGGTTGGTCATGACGTCACATCAAGTCACATGAGTCAAGAGAGCGCGGGACATCTCGACGAAGAAAAACTCAAACTTTGCCACGTTGACTATCACACCACAACTCGTATCCACCATCAAACCGTCATGTTAACGGTATTAGATATATCATTTGTATATTATAGTCTCAACCAGTGCTCTGCTGTAGATACCTGCTCCAAAAACATTCCGTGGTTGGATTATGCGTTTGTAGACAAAAATCAGTAGCATATTGTAATGCTATTGTATCGCAATTATTGTGAGAAAAACAAATAGTTCATCCCAAACTGTATGGCGTGATGATCTTGGATAGGGATGACTTGTAAAAATATGAGTAATAACTAGATGTTACAACTACATATATAGAATTTGTATTACAAACATGTAATATGTAACTGCTGCTGCAAAGCACAAAGATGTACCTTTTATTAACAGAATACAGGAAACTCATCTACAACGCTGACCACAATACATTATAAGGTTTGTGAGTGGAAAGTGGAACTTGCTTGAACACAGAAAAGATCATGCCATCATTGCTCTGGGGGATCTAGGTCATTTCTCCGGAACCATTTCCCAGGAGGATAATTCCCTGGGGACATTTCCCTGAGAAAAATTTCTCTAGGAGGACATTACCCAGGAAAAGACAATTTTCTTACCCAAGTTATTGACCATGTAAATATTTATGTTTTACAATCCTGGATATTGACAAATATGCTTGTAGAAATACATGTTAAAAACAAAATAGTGGACAAACAAAAATCCACATCCATTCAAAGATAGGAAACAATGGTTGACGTCTGCGCCCCAAAGTTTTGGTGCCAACTACGGGTTCTCGAAATAGCCAACAATTTTACGCTTCTTGAACAAAAAAACATTTTCAAGCAAACCCTTAAAGACATCTTCCAGATCGATGGACAATAACTTGGTTAGTAACACCGGATTGTGTTTTCCCGGGAAACGTCCTACCAGGGAAATTTCTCCCTGGGAAATGTACATCCAGGAAAATGTCCACCTGGGAAATGTACATCCAGGAAAATGTCCACCTGGGAAATGTACATCCAGAAAAATGTCCACCTGGGAAATGTACACCCAGGAAAATGTCCACCTGGGAAATGTACATCCAGGAAAATGTCCGCCTGGGAAATGTCCCCAGGGAATTATCCTTTTGGGAAATGGTTCCGTGGAAATGACCTGACTCATGTGACTCGGCAAGTTACGGAGATGAAAAATCATCTCTTTTTGTATAAATTCATCTTCAATAGCAGAACGCAACATGCTGAGCTTATAACCACAAACTTCCTATGGGAAGCAGCACGCGCATTTTATGTTTTATATACGCACAATATAAAGCAACCAACTACGTAAAAACAGGCACGTCAACTACGTTCAATTACAGGGGCCTAACTTTTCTTTTGGAATAGTTATTGCATCATGTTTTATTAGTAATGCATACCAAAATCACTAAACTGTTTTCTAAATTATTTTCTTCTTCCAAAAGTTAACACATGTACGTAATCAACATTCGTAGCCGGAAAACTACAAAAGGAAACTGTTTTTAAACGTTCTCTTAACCACACGAGCTGATTTGGGGCGTGGAAATGTAAAAAACGGTTATTGGACGTAAGCTAAAAACGACAGAAAAGTTGAAATATCAGTATCCCAAATAGTGGACACATCAATCTAAAAGTGACATTTGAATTGAATTGTAACAGTTACACATACGTAAAACAGATCAAACTATATCAGCACTTCACAAAACTATGCTTGTTCCTGCTAGGTGCTAGGCATTGATAAAAGTTACATACACAATTCTCAATGGAACAGAACACAAGTCTCTGTTCCCTTCAGTATTGTGCAAGCAACTTTTATCAATGGGTGCTAGGTACATAAACGAAATGCTTCGTAGAATGACGAAAAATGATGCTTACTGATCGTGTGCTCACGCTTAGAATGCAATACCAATCGTAACCACGCTTCTATCTCACACTAAATGGAATGGAAAAATGATGATTTTGCACTGATCACTCATGTCTGTCTAACATAGCATCTAATTGCTAAACTATCCGTAACTTTTAAACAAAATGTGAAAATGTTTGAGATACGTACCTTTTTAAAATTGGCAATTTGAGTTAAGCTTGTTGCTGCACAGATATGTACAGTGAGAGAGACTAAAAATCGTGTCAGTAAAACTGCTAACCCACCTCTTTCTTCAATGAATGCACAAACCACTTTTCTCCTCTACAATGGTACTAAGGAATATGTAGTGCGACTGTTCAGGCCGTCGCTTCATGTTGGACTGACAAATTTCTCACAAAATCTTTATGTGGTGAGCAGAGAGCAACAATGTAGGTGCACGACACTGTTGTACCGTCCAATATCATTTTGCTTGAATCAGGCAAGTTTTTTGTGACAATGTATGTATACACAAGTCATAAAACGCAATATATGCAAAAACGTGAGTATTATTGCATTCGTCAATTGCCCATCCATAGGAATGCTTTCGCCTGACGCAGAATGATGTCAGCTTGTATGCATCTGTATTTATATAATCATATTAGTACTCACTTCCTTTACTCACTCTATGATTTAAAAACAAATCTTTAGTTACACTGAGTACATAGGTATGCATAATATACTTATGTTTAAGTGAAGTGAAAATGATGTTGCCTGTGAGCACGAGCTAAACCTTATGGAAACTTTCAGAATTTTGTCTGTGTTCCTTCTGAGAACATTGTCCGCCATTCCAGCTCGCAATATTTTTGGACAATTACTGATTGAGTATTAATTATCAAAAAGAAATTGAAAACAAACGTAAACCTGTAAAAACAACAACATACTGGTAACCATAATGTGAATGGGCGAATTTACTTTGGTGCGTCTCATTTTAATGGCAGAAAATGGCTGATCTTTGCCTGTTCTTAGCAAGTGACATTCGAAATGGTGTTTTCACCCCTTGAGCTTTTCACAACCAATAAAGAAGTAGTACTCCCTAACTGTTGATTAAAGATTCCCACAACGCAGATGAATATGGTCTTAAAATGACACAATAATAAAGATGCATTAGAATTTTTAGTGTAGTTTTTTACTGTGTAGAGTACAGGTAAATAGTTGAGGTGGGATATCGTTTAGTTTGCAGTTGGTTTTTGGAGAAGTGGTTCTGTTGTAAATAGATGCTCATCTCAACATTTATCATAATCATCTATTTATAAATATCATCTTTTTATAAATAGTTTACTCTGGACTGCATATACGAACTATGGTTTTAATATTAAGGTCGAAAGAAGATGAATGCTGCTTTTCTACTCCGTAGTGTATGCATTTACAAACACCTATAAAGAAATAGACGTTCGTAATTGCATGGACTACTGAGTAGCAGCAGAGTTGGAAAACCTCGATATGAACTAGACCCACACTGACACAAATTCTGAAGTTCGACGCACGGGACAATGCGTTCTCCAGCTACTAATCTGTGTGTGTGGCAATGAGAGTGTTTTACAGACAAGGCAGAGCACTGCATCCTGTCACATGCTGCACATCTTACTTCATAAATGACGTTTTTTTGCGAAGCATACTAACACAAATGCTGTAATGTATGAATGTACTATACTTTTTACTCGGTCAGTATCATAATTAGTCCAGTACTTTAAAAAGTCATAGGAGTGTATACCCGCTTGGTTCAATATGAAATGGATTTGTTGGATTATCCAGCTTGGATAGATGATGCTATTGTAAGCTTGTCTACTCCCTGCTCTTTGACTGTTTACGAATTGGTGATTAAATGTAAGACAACTCCATTCTTGGAATCAGGGGTAAGTCTCAACTCTGCACTTTTCGGTCCACGTGCGGTGAATAGGATGTTATGATACGATACCAGCATTCCTAATCAAAACTTTAGAACCCATAATTATGAAAATTCTGGGGGAAGTTAACAAAATACTATGACCTTGCACCTTGCAAACTGATTCACTTATTTCGGCGATTGAATGCTCAGTTTCTGGACTACTAGCAAGTTATTAGTGCAAGCTAACTAACAATGCATAAGAAAAACTAGTAAATTCACAACTTTAGACAAGCATTGGTTGTTATTATAAAAACTAATTGTGTTTAATCTAGCGACTAAATCCAAGCAGTTACTTCAGTAATAATTACAGTATAGATTGACGAATTTACATTTGGATAATTTCATGTACGTGTATTTATGTTCTATTTATGTGTTTGTATCATATAAATATTAAAATCTCTATGTTGTATCAAGTGTGCGTATTCTAAAGTGTAGAAAAAGGTAGTGTATCGGAAAAGACAGTCATCGAAGGTTTCTAGCACTCACAGCAGTAGTGAAGATAACATAATAGAGTATTGTAATGGAAAACACAGATTTAATTTTGGGGTCAGTTTCAAAATTCACAATTAGCACAATGGCCATTTTTGAATTAAGCAGTGGTAAAACGCAGAAAAACTAATAATACACTTCAGAGAGCAGTTTCTGTGTCTGATAAGTTCAAGATCACGTGACACGAGAATCATTTAAAGATTGTTGTCGAACTGAGAGCGTTTTTAAATAAACCACAATCATATTAGCTACAACTTACTATAAAAGATAGTCTTGGACTTTCCACCGAGAAATGGGAAAGGAGTTGACAAAGTCGGCGAAGGAGTGGTCCCAGCAGACGGAACATGGAAGGTCATCCAGACCATGTTGGATCAAATTTCGTGCACCTCTCATACTCCAAAATTATGTCTTCAAATCGCTCGAGTGAAGTGGTAGTGAGATAGGGAGAAACAAAGGTTCACTGTTTCGGACAAGGAGCAGGAATCACATCTATTTTCAGTTTTGAATTGGTATGGTTGGAAATATGTAAAATTATGGAATCACGAAATTACGAAATTCTGCGAATAAAATTTATGTATACTTGTTTAACCATGTATTAGAAGTAATCCAGTCGGCATACTGATAGTCTGCTAATGCTCAAACAAAATAAAACTCCGTTTTTTTCTCCTGATGAAAATGGTAATCTCTTTAAGTTTGACGTTTAATACAATTCTATCGAAATGACCTCGGTATCGGTTAAAAATCAAAACTTTAAAACACGGTTGTTTGATTACCTTTTTTCTGGTCATCTTGTAAGATGTTGAGTCATTATTACTACATTGGCATTTACTTTCGTTTAAGCTTTAATACAACAATACACATGTATATGCGAAGCATAATAACAAAAACCTTCAAGCATCTGCAACTTTTTCTTCCGAATTTACCGATTACACAAAATGCATTTGTAAGTGATACTTAAAGCACATAGCAGGGACTAAGCTGATATGGTCAAATAAAGTCTTTGCATCAGCATTTAAAAATAAAATCGGTATTCTAAATTAAATCAATTATTCGGAGTTTGGAGAGTGACAGTGTGCTACTACTACGATGAACAAAAATACGGAAGATGCACATGATTTCATTCAGTGTTGGGCATCTCATAAAAACTGGGATTCTCAGTTGAACGTAATTTGATACGGAATAAACATGGTCCTATTGTGCTCACGATTCTTTTTTTTACGATTCGTGATATTCTATCATTGGTTACTAGAATTTTGAAATTGAAAATATTCTGTTCGGCCTGTAATAAATAGTAATGGCTATTACCTTAGGTAGTTTCAATCTTGATACACGTAACATGCAGATGACTCTCCTCGCCACACCCTTTTTTAGTTTACGTTAACAAAAAACTAACTGGCTTTACCTTGAAAGGTGCTAGTAATCGTAAGGTGCGTTTTATAAATACGTACTCATCCTGTGAATAATTGTTAGAAGTAGATAACAATATATACGATTTATAAAAATGCGTGAGCACATCAAAATTGAGCATCGCAATTTTGTGATTTCAAACCACGAAACGCCGAACTGGATTTAAGTACAGAATACGAAATAAATCATGTGCATGTAAGTACAGTGTAAATCTGAGTGTATGCGATGATTCCATTTATTACGCAAAGCTAGTAATTCTAATTCAGAGTTATCTTCTTACCTCCTTTATCCTATATATATCTGAGCGTCAGGTATCATATACGAATTTGCGTTGTCCCACAGAACAGAGGGATGTGTGACACACGATTGGCTTTGATGTAAATGTGATTGACGATAAACCTACGACGCGACTCAGCTCACTTGTGCCGGTGAAGTTTACTTTCACAGCATCAAAATAGGAACTTTTGCACTGCAAACAAATTCACAAATGTTCTTGTAGTCTGTGAATTTTAATCATTCCATTTCCAAACTGTATTTAAATTCACTTGTAATCTAATCTTCACATTTCCTCAGGGAATCACAATTTTAGGTTGAACAAGTAATTTTTCTTTAAAGTTTAAATATTAATGTGCTATTGACTCATAAAATTCAAACAAATACCTGTGCCTTGTTGCTTATACTCTCGTCTCGAACTCATTAATTAAACTGCGTTTGAAATCAGTCTTACTTTTTCCCTTCATACGATTTGTAGTATAAACGAATTACATATTATAATTATATTATAATATATATATTATTACGACTATTGTATTATATGTGCAATATATATTGGACTAGTTTTTTATCGATTCTATTACTTCGTTTTAGCCGAATTGGATTCAGGCTATAATTTTGTTTCTTAAAACGACAATCACACGATGATTGTTGTAAGTATTTATGTGGTTGCTTAATTTGTGGTCGTTTTGCTTGCTTTTAAACTCGTGACAAACGGAATGACTGTTTTGATCACAATTGCTCTTTGCAGATATGTACGTACAAGTATTGCGTCAGATTATTTCTCTTAAAAAATTGAAGAGTAAGTCGCGCGGGACACTGGAGGGCATGTGTGGAACAACGGACAATCCGTTATGGATTTAAAATTATGTGAAGGTTTGATGTTGAAAATTAAGCACGATAAAGTCCAAAAATGATATGCTTCATTCACATTTAACGAGACTTGCAAACATCAATGAAAACGGATCTATACATAAGAAATAGATATTCTGAAAAACGACACTATTTAATTAATGCGACCCGAAAACAGAGTAAATGTTAGAGAAAGCATCTGTGAGAGTAAAAGTGAGTATGTATATGTGTTGGTGATTGGCTGATTGGTATAAATAATACAGCAAATACTCTGTGTGTACATTCTTTTGGTTACAGTAAGTGCTCTTCTGACTTGCATAATATTAATCAATAATACGCCGGCAACAGAAGCAGGACTCTATTGTTTACCTTTCTCACACCGACAGCTTACCTACTTTCGCGGTGCTGTTGCAAAGTCTTTGTGTATTCCTACTGCGTCACTCTTTGCGCCAGTGACACATTATTGCATAACAATATGAACTTTTAAAACGATAAATCTTGTTGGTATTTTTAAATGAGGGTAGTCCCCAGATGTTAGGGAAAGCTTCTGAGGTTATTCTGATGTGGTCACAACTATAAATTAAATGTACGAAAACATTACATTGCCATTAAAAGCGAAGAGCTCCAATCAACAGAGTTTACCTGTACAAAACACATCTGAAATCAAAACACTAGCTGTGGTCTTCATAAAATCAGAATTCATAATAGAGGTATGCTGACTTGTTCAAGGATTGCATTGCAGTTAGTGAGTCCCGTCACATTGCATTTTCGTCGACTACACAACTTTATCTAAACCGCAGCGATAAAAGGTTTTTAAATATTTATTATACACATTTATATCATGTACAGGATTCCATCGCGAATGGCTGGAGTTTATTTATCCGGTTATGCTCACAATTAATTTCAATGTCAATGAGCTATGATTTCAACAGTTACAGATATCGATTAGGATTGGAATATATTTCATTAAGTACACTATTACGAAGGTACGAAAGGCAGGTACGAAATAGTATATAGGCATATATATATATCGAGTGTTTTCATCCGGTATCGTCTATCTAGTATATAGCTCATGCCTCTACAAAGCTCTACTAAATACATTAAGGTTCAAGATCGCTTTTGTTTTAATCACAAGATTTTTACCATTTTTACTATTTATGTACATACAAAATTGTTTTGCTGTAAAAACTTTGGCTTTCTTTAAAAATTGAACTGTTCAACGGAAGCACCCAAATTCGCACATAACTCCTATTACACAAAATATTATACAAAATCATATAACATTATTATTGGGTTTTACTATATTTCGTACATAGAAATGGAATCACAAATCGACCATTTTTACTGTCAGATCATTTTGATGTCAATTGTTTACTTTTACATTGATTTATACAAGAAAAGAAAACTTATTAAGCCAAGTATGAAAAAAGCTATTATTTGTGCATATAGCAAACTGCAGTATACGTGTGAAAAAACAAACTTATTATAAATGAGGATTCATAGTTGATGGATTTATGACAATCCAAAATATGACAGACTTTTGTAATCAGCAGCTTATATAACAAGTCTTATAAAATTTCTGGCAGTTTTCATCCAATTATTATAGACTATGCATTCGTCCGTTTCGTACTCTCACGTGCTTTTACCTTGTAGTCTTCGCTAAGGTAGAAACAACATCACCTGCGATTTGATTGCCCGCTTCCATTATTGCCACCAGCAGGGGTAAAGGCGTTTTGTTGTGGAACCTTCCTGTCGTCCTTGGCCGTCTTCTGAATTTCCCTTGTGGTCATAGTCTGGCGTTTTTCACCGGGGATGAAATCCTTTTTCAGCGATGACAAAGGGTTCGTACAAGTGTCATCGATATGACGTGTTTGTGGTGGCGATGGAGGAGTAGACGAAGTCATTTTCCGGTGTTTTATAAGCTTAAAATAAAAAAAATCGATTTAAATGACACTAGCGGACACTGGCTCAGTGTATTTTCTCTACATTTCATCAGCTTAGCTTAACAGTATTGAACAAACCTCAAGGCTCGCCGGTTAATCAGTGCTTTGGTAAGGCAAATGAAGATGAGAGATGAACAAGTCGCTGAATAATATGGTTAATACAATCACGCACGCACACGGAGAATATCAAGGATGAAAGGGAAGCCCGTTCTGAGTCACTGAAAGTTTCAGAAAATATTAAATAAGACACAGGTATCGTATCATGGGGCACATGTAAATGACTGGTATATAATCACAGTTTGCCAATGAACTAGACTTGGACATAATACCAAAGCATGAAGAAGTGTTGATGAAACTTCATCTCACTTTGTAAAAAGAGTTGCATGTGAAGTTTTTTTAAACGTTTCTATACAATGATGAATAATACTCAAATGAAAAATATCGAGACCTTTCCCTAGGCAAGCCTGGCGTACCATCATTGACTGAATAAAATGATACAACAGTGGTGTCAGCATAAGATCCACTCAACGACTGCGACTACCCATAAAGAAACAGAGTCATTCCCTTTGATCTGTTCCCATTTCATTGCTTGCTCATTAATGCTCATATACAAGCGCACAAGTGTATTTATATTGCCTTACCCTCACTGTGGTTTTTCGCAACTTTGTTCTTAACTTCAACGTCTATTAAAGGCATGCATGTATGTAACCTTTGCAAAAATGCTGTTACGGGATTCATTTGAAATGGACAATGGTAGAGAATGTGCATTGCGACTAAATATTAGTACTAGATATAACTTCGGTGACATGGAACTTTATGGAATGGCGTTATGAACGTTTTCACAAGAGATGCAGAGATGAATCGCGAGATAAAATAAGAGTTTTTTACAAGAAACCTTTTCATGTTTTCATAGATACTCCATATTTAATTAAGGTGTTAGTTGAAAAAAATTGATGGCAAACAATAAATTATGCGAAATGTTTGAAAACGATTTATAGGATTTCTGTAGTATCTTTGTGTTTTTATTGTTCTTTTCGTCACAGAAGCGACTTTTAAATTGAGTAAATATACGTAATTTCATTGTAAAGTTGGTATAAAAGTTCACCTTTTTGTTTAAAGTACACATACACTCACGAAATATCGCAAAGAGTGGTTCCCTAGAATTAACATAGCATACAATAGTCATCGACAATTTTTTCGCTTGTGTAAAGACGGCCTCTTTTGTACATTGAAAATAACGAAGACTATTGACGACAGATATTTTAACAGATCGTAACAATCAAGACAAGAATAACTCAGTAACGATGTTGTGAATATTCTGAAACATTTGAAGGCATTTAAGAAATTATATCTCAACCTGTCACCTGCATTGAAGTCTGACTCACAAAAGCATTCATCACAAAATATAACATAAATATTACAGATTACACAATATGTACATTTTATTGTTATCATTTATCGAAAATGTAAGATTAGTCTAAACGGATTAATAATAGAAGTGCGTAGGTAACACATCACATCTTCTCGGGTAGAACCGCCACTGGCGTGTCAATAGTTCTGATGTGACGCTAATATACAGGCAGTGTATACCATCTGCATCTGGTGATACACTATTATGGGTAGTCGATAGCTGTTAAATGAATAAAACACAGGAAATCAGGGCCAACATCAAAATTGCAAAACAGTCAGTATGCTTAGGCAGTGACATTGAAGAAAGCACCAAGATGCCACAGAATCCTTTTATATATACAAATGGCCTACGAATAATCAGATTTTGTTCATTCTTAACAAAATAATAATCATATCAAGTGCAATCTACGACTGCTACTTGACACCCATAAAACAGGAGAAATATCATATAACAGGTATAGTATGCTATAAACACGAACATGTTTAATTACAGGCGCCTGTCTGATATAATCAACTCCTGTGTGCCTCTTTTGCACTAACACTGGTCTTGAAGAATGCGGAATAGTTACTATTGCGAATAAATACGAAATCCGATTTAATACGAGCTGCGCATCGAAAGTAACTTTAACGATTGAGAGTTGCATTGTACATTGAAAGTGAAAAGAAGAAGGTAAACCACAAAACGTTTTGAAAGTTACACCTTTGCGAATTGCGTCTTACGCGTACACACTTCGGTCGTATGTAATAAAGAAGCCCTTACACGTTGAAGTCATTGCGGTATCGTTGAAAACCCGTATTCTACACTTTATACAAATTTCACACAGGTACGCCAAATTACAATAAACACAGTAATGTTTCCGCACTGACTTGAGCGTATAATAAGAGTAGGCTCACGGAAAACCTTCGTTGTTTGATTCGTTACACAGCGAGTTTCTAGCTGCTCACTTGCTACAACTTGGTTTCCTAAATTATCAGTCTGTATACAGTTCCGTTTTGGATCTGCTACACAGACAACAGATCACAGAGATCAGTAAAAAAAATAACTATTCCAGTCATTCATAATTTACACTCCATCAGTCTAGCTGACAAAATTAACATTTCTTAAACCCAGGTTAATACTCGTATAATGATTTACTTTACATTTTTTTCACATAAAAGCTGTAATTCTAATTTTTGTCAAATAATTTTAGTGCGTGTGCCTGCACCAACCCTGTCATTTATTTTGAAACCGGGTAAGTATATAGACCTCAAAATACAGTGATATTATGCATACCTATATCAAAAATCACCTCGTAAAATAAATACGATTCATTTGTAACCTCAACCTCAAGCACAACAGCTTGACTCAAATATATAAATACGTTAAGGTAAGGTAAACCTCGAGTTATACTTAACTGACAGCAGCGGCACACGCGAAAAGTTAGAATACGAGTTATACTTAAAATAGACACGAGAGTGAGAGATTTTTTGCATCAAATCTTATTAGTTATTAAGTATACGGCCAAAATGAGAGATTGTCATATTCAAAGTAAAGCTTTACAAATGCAATCTTTAAACAATTAATGGAATACTATCCAAATACAAAAACTGATTCTCCCACTTGCAGAGTAAATAGAAAAAAATCATCCCAAAACATATTTAACATACCTTATGTAGATGACGCAACTAAATATCACTCATTTAATACCTCTACACACCATTCCAATGTCATTCTTCTTGATCATCCTCTTCCTGAAAGTCAAGCATCTCTGCCTCCTCGAGATTTCCGAGATCATGAAGTTCCATCTGTTGCGGTACTGCATAGCCACCAGGGTCTTGAAAATCAGGAACTGGGGGATGTTCCGGCGGAGAGAGAGGGGCATAATCATCAAACATTGACACCTCTCCCCAATCAGACAACTGGGCGACGCTAATGGATCTCGCTACAGAACGGTCGTGTTCCTCGCTAGTCCCGGTCCCACTGTCTAGACTCTCTCTGGAAGGCTGGAAGTTGCCCGTGAGGTTGCAAAGGTTTAAATGGGTCGCATCAATTTGTCCGGCTGGTGATGGAGGTGCTGTAAGCGGAGAGACGGTATTTGTGCCTTGGTTGAAGAGTCCATAACCCGGACCGGAATGATTTCGGGGCCTTCCAGTTCCAACTCTGAGGTAAAACGCCAACTCCACTTGTCCCACTACAGGATCTCGATTATACCCAGCCCCTACTCCGTGAATCCCTGGATTTTCTGGAAGACGATTCTCCATGTTCCTGTTTATTTTGGGAAAATATATAAAATTCTTAAAAACTGACAAACAGTTGGAGTTGAGAGAGTACAATTTTATTTTGAGATACTTACATGAAAGCAAAATTTTGAAGAGGAAGGTTGTTGTTTTCCATGGCTTGATGGTTATCAGCATTTCCGTTGTCGACTGGTTGTTCCTGCGATGGTGTCCGATGACGACGACTGCGACTACGACGACCTCCATCCACTTCGTCGGGCAGGAGAGGTCGAACCCGTGAGTTGTGGATTGGTCCCCCTACTCCCTCGCCTCTCCCTGATGGCATTTCCGTTTCGGGCGCAACTTCCCTGCGGTCAACCCTCACGTACTGGTTAGTCCTGCGATTAGCACGAAGAGCTCTGGATATGAGATCACTATGTCACTTCTCGTAAACTCTTGATTTACATATATGACACAGGTATATGCGTATACGAACACGCTGGGTGGCATACTTACGCTTCATCAAACTCAAATACTCCAGCTTGTTGCATAGAAGCTTGAGTCACGGGATTTGTCGAAGACTGCTGGCTCGGGTCCATATAACGAGAATATGGCGGTGGAAGTTGATATTCTTCGGGGGCCGTTGGAGGATGATCGTACGGACCATTATACTCGTAACCGGTCAGCGGGTCACTTTGTTGATCGTTGAAGTTGCCATGTCCTAACACTACCGTACAGTTTAATCCAGTTTACTTACGATACTACACATGCAATGCCATTGCCAATAAGCATCCATTCATTTGGAATGTATCATACCTCGCATTGGACCTCGTTTAGCAGTCAATAGAGGAACCGGACACTTTCGACCTTTGATGTATTTGAAGCCTAAAGTCACTATTCCAGCCATCGCAACGATGCCCCCAATTCCGACAATCCACCATATATTCATCAATGTCCCCTCAGCTTTTTCCGGTGCTTCAGGTATGCGCTCAGCAAACGTTTCGATCTTCCCTTCTACAGTGTGTCAACATTTACATTACAGACAACAACGGTATAAAATCAATTAATTTTGATAGTACAATAAATGTTTTTAAAAAGTCACAATAAAAACGCACCGATCCAACCAGGAGCTCGTTCACAGGTCCCACTCCAGTCCATATATCTACAGAGATAGAATATGTGGTTTACCCTTTGAAATTACATACAGCGAAGCAAGTGAAGCTGGTAGACGCGAATTGAACAAAGACAACGGTGCTTGTGCATATCCAAAGGAGCTGACGAGCAGGCTATGTTGCCAAAATGATGTTAGCGTGCAAAGCTCAATCTTGTCGACGCGATATTTGTGTCATGCATTATTCATCCTTCATGAAATTGCAAGTTCAAGTTTTCCATTCATGTTCACGGCCAATGCAAGTGCACTGGCAAACACTTTGAAATGCATTTGCCTACATCCTTGCACCTCCTGCTCGAGTTTATGAGTTCCGTTTAATACACATGCACATCAGTGTGGTGTAGTACATTCTATAACAGAAAATGATTTACTAAGAGGGTACGTTGTGTAAAGTCTCAACATAATCTATAATCGCGAGCAATACGTAACGGAAAAGATGAGTAATCCTTCAATTCTACAAACCCAAACGAGCCTATCGTTTTTACAGTCACGTGTTCTAATGTACACCCACGTATCCATAACCTAACTCTGTTCATTTCGCGGATGATTTGTATCCAAGTCCTAAAACTGCGGATGACGAAACCCTTACGCTTCCATCAATGCCCTATAGACCATGACTATGTAGTTCTTGCAATCGTTGTCGTATTATTCAACGTTTTATTGTGCTTAAAAATGACCTGCACATTTTCGGGTAGAGGCAGTTCGTGTCGACATGCTCAGTTTCCTACAACTCAAGCTCCCGTAAAGTACCTGGACCTTCGTAGGAGACTCTGTTCTATGGTGTGCATATCTCATGTAACTTCTGTGTCAGTGAATAAATGGTGAAGTGAAGTTTTATGTGATTCTATAAGCAGCAACAGGGAACGCCATGGATCAATGTAAAAAAGTGCTGTTTTGTTCATTTTTACGAATATTGTGCGATTAAATAGACAGTAAATTCAGTGATTGAAAGTTGACGTGATTTCTTCACCGGAATATTTATGCACTCACAGAAAGGATCAGGAAAAGTCTTACCCATCGAGGCATTCTCCACATTCCTGACTATTGCGGGCACACGCATTTCCATCAATTCCTCGCTTGGAATGTCGAAGAAGTTTGCTGCAATCGAAGCATTCTTCACATCTAGTCTTTGATCGTCCACCGCAGAATTCGTTCTCCAGGCATTCCGCGTCAGAGTTGCAGCGTCCCTACATTCAAGTTTTCAACAATGGTTTGGACAATACCGACAATGGGCTACTAACTGCTAGTTGGCAGCGTTTGCCTGGCTGGTCTAACAGGGACCAGAAACTGCAAAGTCATTACTTTGAGTAAACGTACCTTATCCGGCTTCAATGGGGTCGATGCAGCTGTTATTGACGAAAGCACATCATAGACCTGCGGATTGTTAAAATAAGGCAAACAATGCAGTGTAGTAAAATTAAGGTTTTATTAGGCTTGCATCAATTTCCACATCATACAGTAAAACATCTTCGATTTACGTATTGCGTCGGTGTGTGTAACAACTAACAACGTACATCTCACACTTTAATGTTTGCCATTCGCAAATTGCGAGTGATCACATTAGTATGGTACCCAGTATTTTTCACATCATATCTTATCAGTTCTGACGCTGGTCAGTTTTCCCCTTTGAGAATATATACATGAATATTATATACAAAGCAGGGCCTGCTACGTTATAACGTCTTCTCGTCCCAATCATCAGAATCTGTCATACGTACACAAAAAACGTTGAGCAGGTTCGGAACAGAGTGGCAAGGGGGCAATAATTTACAAACAAGAAAGAACGGTTACGTGTCGTGCATTGCGCAACTGCAACTCTTCTGGTAAAAAGAGTATTCACCACACAATACAGTACCCCATTTACCTAGTGGCCGGAGAGTCAATGCAGGCAGAGTACACTGAACCGACGACGAAAAACGTTCTCATGAAAGCTTATATTTATACAGGTAGCTTCAACGCGGAATGCAATACAATTTGCTTAGTATTATGAAGCTGTTCTCAAAGATGAGTGGTATGCGGCCTTGTACAGCACACAGTCTTCTGTACGACAGGTCCTGAGAAGATCTTTCACACTACATTGTAATACTCACACAATGCATCTTTTGTGGAAGAAGAATGGTGTGAGAGATGCAAACGTGTGAGTTTCTAACAGTGGAATGGACTCTCTGTACAGGTAATAGGGCAGATGCGAGTGTAGTCTGTTCATGCGATTTCATGAATTCATTAATTTGCATGGGGTTTCATGAATCCCTGTGAAGTAGGTTAAGGACATAAGGAAGCGTATATTTTTCAATACCCACTCGCATTGTGTTTTATGCTTAAACCCTTTTATTTGCTGAAACTGATTTCTCCTCTTGAAAATTATGAGTAATATACGTGTCTGCAATGCCTAGGCGAATGAAACCGGTTAATGATAAATGCTCATGTGCTTCTGCTTTGGTATAAATGTCCAGGACCCATTAACTTTGAATAATGTAGGTAGAAAGTAACTTAAATTTGCCTTCACTTACCAAAATAATGAAGAGTAGAGATCTCCAAGTCAAGTAGAATGCCATGTTTGCAACGATGTTCGGTCCGGTTGGTTTTTCGATTTTTGCTGGCAGGCTTTTAAAGCTGGTGAAAATTGTAGACCTTCAGAAAGGGCTGACTTCTATGTCAGATCTTTGATACTGCAAAACAGTGAAGTTGCGAGATTAGTAATTTGACACATCAAGATGTGGAAGACATACAGAATAATTATTCAGCAAGCAAAGTCGTTATCAAATGTTGTTTTTATTTGTCACGCTTTCATCAATTCCTGCGTATCAATCATATAAATTACATATATACAAAGTGTGTAGACATGAATGAAGTCGCTCTAAATTCTGTGGAAAACCTTATCTAAAAGTTATATGTACACGATCAATTTAATTCATGAAAATGTCATGCATGAACCAATACGCCTTGTAAAGCGAAATTTGCAAAGCTAGAGAAAACGAGGGCTTATAGAGGCATCTAATTTTGCGGTGAAAATGCGTTTACATGTACGTAGTTGTAGTGCAATGTAATATATGGGTAGGCATGATAGCTTGGAAAAGAGTAAACAGTTAAGCGTTACATCATCATCAACTTAAAGCTCTATTTACGTCAGACATGGACGATGACGTAGGTATGTATTAAACTTGGTGACGAAGGCATTAATGACGTAGCGTGAACAAGTTTGTGCTGGACGCATGCGATTTATGCTTACACAAAAGCCTATTACACATTATAGTGTATTCGTAAGACAGGTGCAGTTGATAAAAGTAGAAATGTATGGAGTATAAAAAGTTAAACACTTGACCTGCAGTAAATACGATTCATCAATTAACTTGCGCAATATAATTTTTAAAATAAAATGTGATAAATCAACGATTGTGCAATAGTCCTCAAGTTGCTCGGATAGAAATGGAGAGTTTCTTATATTTTAGTATGAGCATTTAGTAAGTGCTACAGTTTATATTATAACTAATCACTCTCTTTTTGTAATGACTCATGTGCTTCAGAAAGATAAAACGCCTTAGCCAGTTACAAACCGGACTATATATATTAAATCTTTTAGCGAAAGTGGTAAAGACTGATGCAAAAAGGCGGATGTAAAATTGATGGGGAAAACCAGACACTTGATTATCAAAATATTTTACGCTTTATTTCTTTGCTTCCTGTGAGACCACAGTGTATCTCTAGCCGGTTCACTGTCTCCAAGGATTATTCTCCACACCAAGCAGTGCGCCTGTATTTAGAAATGGCCCCATAATAATATGTACGTATGTATGCAAATCTTTAAACCTGTTATATTAACTTGTTCAGTTGTCAGGTTATATAATTACATAGTGTGCACAGAGTCTCAGGGATGGTGATGCTAACACATCACAAGGATGTACGTTGATAAAAAACCAACGTATTGTTCCACAAAGCAAGCACATGCAGTCATCCATCACCACAGTCTCAGCACATATTACCCACTGCATTCCGTTAATCTACGCATTAAAAATGTGATGAAAAACGATGAATCAGTGTCGGGGGTGCAGTCCACAATGGCTTGCTACACGATGTGTATCGACATCACCAGAATCAGAGAGAATCACGAGTTCCAATTTCCAGAATCAGTCGAATATTATACATCTTCCACTTATTCTATACATAGTCTTATAATATGTATTATTTGTGCGAACATCAAAACGTAATTGGATCTACGGATGTGAGATAATTCTACTAGGAGTTTTGCGGTATTTATAAGGAATAATGTCGTCTCTAAAAGAGTGTTGGTGTATGTACTCACCACGAACGATGGGAGACATCATGCCCAAACCTTGGTATAAGAATATGTAATTCAATAATTTAAAAAAAACAGTGAAACTACGACCACTAGATAGCTATTCCGATAACCTGTAAAGTTCAAACCCCACAGGGGTCAATTGAGTGTCACGGTGTTGTCCAGATATGTAGATGAATTGCATTCATAACTAACACATTCATGCTTATGGCTTGAATGATGATGATTCATCGCAGTGTTTTGCACACAGCCGCCCCCAGTCAAGTTGTACAGAATTATGTACATACATAATCAGTAGTCATGCACCGTGTTCACAACTCGGTTAAATATAGTTGGGCAAAACATACCTACATACGTAGTATATTTAAGATCACTCTGTGAAATGCAGTAACCTCAAAACCTCAAAAGGGCTAGTAGACAGTACAATTGCCGCTAATTATTAGAAGACTGAACTACTACACATGTATTTTATAATAATGATATTCCGTCGTAAGGATTTCACCGAGGGAAACTCTTTTATCTCCTGATTGACCGGCGACAATGACAAGAGCTAAAACTGCGGTGACTCATATCAAACCAGATATTATGCATGTCTGGAATTCTGCGAAATCAATTTTCAGAATACAAAATCTGTTATTTACCTCACGTAAATTCCCTCACACATCCCAATGTAGGTAATGAAAATGAACTATTACCATATATGGTTGCAACCTCTGGATGTGATCTAATCGTGCAGTCAAGATATTTTTACACTTTTCGAGCAAAGATGATCATTTTTATCAGTGACTACCAGTAACGAGCTCCTTCCAAACAAAACAAGCACACGGCTTTCCGCTGAAAACGATAATGATGATCAGTTCGTGATTCTATAACTCAAGATATTAAATCGAAGAGATGCTGTAAAGTAGCCTTACCAAACCCCTAATACAGGGCAGGGTGGGCAGGACACCCACTTTTTATCAGGGCAGGGAATAATGGCGCATTTTAATGCTACACCTCACCTTCCGTTAATCTACTGTACTAAACTGTGGATTTTCGTTTATATAGTACTGCGGTTGCATGATGTATTTACCGCTACCGTCTGAGAAAGTTGAAGAGGCCCCTCAACGAACACAAACGCTGAGTACAATTTGCACAATACGTACATACAGAAGAGGTGTGGTGGATGGTCATTTTCAATGCGCATGGAGTAGTATCGTCAGCGGAGTAGTTCAGCTCACCCCTCCACACCTTAAAAATACATGGAGTGAATGGGCAGGAGTGTGGAGAGCTAAGAAAGGGGTCGCTGCTATCTGACGTCACTGTTTGGAGGAGGAGAATTGAGCAGGCAGTCAAATGGGAGTGAAGAGAGCGAGAAACAAATCTTAACAAACAAAGAGAGCTCGAACTCCTTGAATCTCCAAAAGTCGCCATCTTGTCATACGACGACTACCCCACCACAACTCACATTCACCTCCATAATGTTAGTTGTATCTTGATATGTAATAGTATTTACAGTACTAGTGGCTGAATCTTTTGGCTGGATAAAATGAAAAAATAAAGAGTATTTCCTTTCCGCACCATAAAATAGACGCAGAGTGAACACTTGTAAAGACTGACATGTCGTACTTCGATTATGGTTTTTGTGTTGAAAAGTCGGTATTCATATGCAATTAATGTGAGGAGAGCAACAAATAGCTCATTTCAATCGTACATTGATGATTCCGGAGTGGGATGACTTGCAAAACGTACATACAAACTGTATTAGATGAACATAAACTGGCAACTTTGTGTTACATCTGTAAAGCTCTTGACAACGTTATTAAACAATGCGATTCGAAGAGGTACCTCATATCGACGAACTGCCTACTAAATGCAGAAAACACAACAACAATGCTCACCCATACTTTTTTGGGTTGTAAAGCCTTGAACAAAAACATCATGCCACTACTCGGCTCTGACCACCGGCAGTCACCTTCCTGATATGACGTAATTTTATTCGGTCGTAGTTTCTTTAAGTCAGAGAGATGCATAACAATACACTGATATTAATTGTTATGCAGATTTGATTCATAGTGGAGTCCCGAGAAGTACAAATGGAAATCAACAAGTAAGTTCGAAAACGGCAGAATACAACAAGTTGAGCATAACCACAGTCCTTCAATATCATGCGGGACAAGCACATATAATTTATATATACATATAGTATACAGAATTGTCAGTAAGCAGGGAAAAGTCAAAGTTGGAAAATATCATCATATCAAACTACAGCATGAGGTGATCTGGCCCCACAAACACCCAAAGCTGACGTGTGCTAATCTCTGTGGTTCTTCCTGAACTTACACCACTTTGAACAAAGATACCCCAACACAATACTCGGACAACGTGCAGGCTGCAACAGACTTTTTACTCTGCGACGGTGTAGATATTATATGGCTTGTGCATTGTGCCATTTTAAGTTTTACGTAAGGCATGTATGAAATAATATCGGTGTGGTCGACCGCTAATAGTACAGCTTGTAGAAACTTTTCCGAAATCGGATTCTTAGTTGAAGGTTGATTCGGGAGGAAATGGATCATGAGAATGGCATGCAGTTGAAATTTGGAAATTCCAGTCGTTAGCATCATGGCGTAGACTTTGGTTCACCTTTGTGTTTTTTTTTTAAATATCTGTTGGATACGTGCCAATGCATTCTTATTGAACGTCCTTTCAAAGTCCGTTTTTTGTAGCTCATAATTGAATTGCATTAGTGCATAATTGATTGTCAATTAATATTTTATAATTTCTGACAAAATGCACCAACCAACCCCAACAGCGTTTTAGTTGCGGCTTGAGGTTCATGGGTGTGAGCTTGCATTCCACTTTCACGCAATGCTCGTGAGTGAGAGCTACGCTGCGGATGAGTCACACTTGAAAAGCAAGTGGCGTGTGCAGTATTTGGCCTTCATTCTAAAGTGAGTCCGTGCTGCTACATTGATATACGCGTCAACACTTGCCGAGAGCGAGAGTATTATTTTTCAGCACACCTTAGTATTGCTGTTTAAATGGCTGTATACATACAATCAACCACGAATACTTTTGCATTCGTCACTTTGAGAACGACTTTTGCAAAACCTGAAAGATTTACAACTGTACCTCGTATGGGAACTGCGTAGAAAGCAGAAGACTTGACTACCTCACAAGTTAAGACCTTTTTAGATACTTAATTTTACGCATGATTATGGTTTGTTAGTTACCATCAAGATAATAATTCTCCTCAAAATTTTAGGAGTGTTAAAGCAACTTGTTATATTATGAGTGTTTTCTGGAAGAGAAAATTTACATGTATGAGACAGGAAATTCTGGTTTTCATTGAATGCTATGAATTTGCGAGATTTTTAACCGCAAGAGTCGGTTTGGTAAGTGTGCGCAAATGATACCGGTTATAAGTTATTACTCCAGTTAAAAACAAAGTGCACTTGAAATAATATGTCGTAAAGAATTTCACGACATTGAGAAGAATGCGCATGCACTTGCACTTAGTGAGTTGTAACAGTTACATTTTTAAAAACGCTTCTAAATGCGTACGTCAGTGAACCCGATGAACCTCGTAAAATCAAGTACTTACAGATAAAATTACGCTTGTGCACTTGTGTGTGTGTGCATAGGTCATGAAATGCTTCATAAAAATTTATGACGGAAAGTGTCTGGTGTTTGGTAAACGCACGCACTTAGGAAGTAGAGCCGATAGCAGTAAGCCTCTTCATATGCTATCTCAAATTGCACCAAATGTCTCTACGTAGGTGCACACTTCTAAAGCATTTAATCACTAAATTATCGCCACACAATTTTCAACGAAATCTTACAAAGAAAATGATTGACATACCTTTTCGTGATATCCAGATAAAAAATGATTTGTAAAATTCGTAAAGCTTTCAGCAGTAACTAATCACTAATTAAACCGCTTCAATTTGATTTAATTGAACACTAATGAAACTAACAAAACTGACTAGATGATACGGGCGAAAAATAAATTTAAAGGTCACATTTTATCATTTCCGTGAACTAGGACCCTTTTGAGTTTGCTTGGCATTTGGCCATTCCAGAAATACATACAAGTGTTCAAATTCATCCCACCTAATTCACTGTCACAACACGTACTTCCAACTTCAACAGATAAAGTGAGATTTTTATATGAAAATGTTGAAGCGTCGAAGCAAAGTTGTAGGTAGCGAACAATGTACGTGTGAAAATGTTGTGCTGCTGGAGACAGCGAGTGGATCGTTGTGGCTCCGACGAGTTCTGGATTACAAGTGAGCCTCACTTGTGTTACGCACAGTTGCCCAGTGAGAGAGACCGTGCGGTCTCACGAGAAAAAAAAACCAAACCACTCACACCGACAGCTAAATAGCAGCACCTTTTCACCTCCTCCTGACTACAAACAAAATCTTGTACTTATCCGCTCGAGATGTTTGTGGACTGGGCAGTTTTTTTTTAAAGAGGAACGATTTAAACTACTCATGAAGAACTGAAGGTGCTTCTCCTTCGACGGTTGGATTGAGACTGACTGTGAGTGTGGAGCTCAAAGGTTTTTCTGTCTGTTGACGAGAGTTATATCCGACTGAAAGTGTAGGAACTGTCGCTTAAGGTTGGAGTGATGAGCTCCTCTTAAAAATCGTAATGCAACAGATAGCAACAATGTGGCTACGACAAACCCATGTCGTTTTCATAATCATTGTAACTTTGTAATGACGCAGTGATGCAGCCACCAATCAGATTAATGTGGATCTGCATAATACTTTCGAGCTTTGCTGGAGTTACTACGAATATACAGTAGAATGTCCAATATGCTTTCTATTTAACAGTGGCGAATCTGCATCTCCCTCACCCCCAAGACCAATAAATTGGTGGACTTTTTTTTACATTTTTACATAAACTCATCCCGTGCCTATTTATGTAGTCAGAGTGTAATTGCAACCAAACGACAATTACTACAATAATCCTGATTTGTGGATGTTAGTGGAGTCAGAGGAGGAAAATACAATCATGAGCTCACCTTACCTATTTTTTAAAAATATATATCACCCAATTGTATATTAATACAATAAATACATAAGCCGACCACTTTGCGGTAATTGACGACAAGTAAATACGCATGATTTGTATAAACGTGAAAGACCAGCTAACTAACCCCCGTATCATTACGCCTGTTTTACTAATTGCTCATGAATGACTGAATTACAAGCGTATAAATTGATGATTTTATTTATAACACTTTGAAGTGCTCTTTTATAACAATAAATGTACTGTTTGCTTTTCACCAGAGCCATGGTAGATGCAGTCACAGGACTTGTCAAACTCAGGTTTTTTAATGAAATCTTACATCCGCGTCACAAAATTATACGTTTCACGATTCCTGTTATGATGAATAGAAAGCAACAAAGGTATGCATGCTTTCGTCTCGCAACTACCAAGCATTGCATCACATCATAATATGCAATGATTTTATGCATGCATCCCGGTAAGAACCATATAATAGCTAATCATAATAATAAACCATATAATAATGACAATCCTTCACTTCGCATATTAGGTGGTCATTTGTTAATAAACAGCACTGTCAACTGTGCTTGATAAGCCATATAAACTCAAATTTGTACTAAAGTAAGACACATCTGTACACGCTAGCCGTCCACACTCTCATGCATAAATACACATCAAGAGCGTGTTGTGATCTGTTGCATTGTAGGACCCACAAACAGACCTTTAACACTGTTTGTATACAAAAATGGTAACATGTACTCAATACTAATATGTACACTAAAAAATCATACACGCACATTTGCCTCTGCCATCGGAATGCCATAGACCCAAAACCGTCATAGTACATGTTATGTGATACGTGATATTGTCCACGTCTATGCATATTACTCCTTTTAATTTTAAAGCTACTCTGTTATAGTCTATAACGAGATTCAGTTTCACTGTAGGGATATATGTAGGCAAAGACGAAGCTACACACAGTGAAAACCCAGCCGAACTTTCTGTGCACTTCCAGAAGTTTCTTTGGCAAACCAGAATGTTCCTTCTGGGATGAGAATTTCGGCAATTCATGCAACACTGTTCTCGGAATTACATCAGCCAAAAAATAAATGCAAGTGTATCAATGCCCTTGTGTCTTCTCATAGATGTTTGTGCAGCTTAAACTGATGATAACGAATACATAGATATAAATATTAAAATGAAGTTACAACTGAAGCTGCATAACCCATTCAAGCTAAATTTCTTAGCAATTATTGTGTTCATTATGAAAAAATACGGTTGACGTATCAAAACAAAATATTTACACACAACAAATACCTATCCCAAATTTTAAGCTTACGGATGGATTTGTATATGCCAATTTCAATTAACTGAGGCTCCGAAACATTCTCGTAATTGTATGATGACAATGATAAACCCTTGAACATGCGAATTTGCAAGAGATGTGTGTGACATTCCAAATGCTACGACCCCGTCGTGATCACGATCATAAAGTACTCACTGTAGTTGATTTAAGGTTCACGCAACGAACGAAAATGTGAATACCTATATGGTCATATGATGCGGAAGCAGTAGGGTTTTTATACCTTGCTAGTTGCGAATCTCAGCTTGGAGTAGGCTGGACGTGGAAATCTTGTGACTCGTCTACTGACCCAGTCTACTTTTGCGGCTTGCACACAGCACACATTTTTTCACGAGTAGTTGTGTGTGCACCTAAAATGTTAGCTTCATGCGCATTTTGAATTACGTTGTACGTACGTGTACTTGTCATACAACTTGTTTGAAGTTCAATGCACCGACACCAACAAACACACGGCAAATTTCAAGTTACCTAACACATAATCTTTGGGTGTGTGTGGTATACATACATACCACACACATACACCAAAGCAGCAGATTTTGCACATGGTGACGGACAGCTTGCTGCACCACTTACGTTGGATGGGATTGTGCGTAACTAAACTCGGCAACACTGCTGTGCTGGATAATGA
This sequence comes from Alloscopus bannaensis, assembly GCA_027743745.1. NCBI lineage: Eukaryota > Metazoa > Arthropoda > Collembola > Entomobryomorpha > Entomobryidae > Alloscopus > Alloscopus bannaensis. The sequence continues at coordinate 14,087 of JAHZMW010001333.1, read as the reverse complement.
TATGTCTGCCTGCAATTGCTTATGTTCGCCGTGTTCATTCAGTTCTCCAAAAATTGTCGCAAAAATGTTTGGCGCAACTTGAACTGATATTTGGTTGGATAGATGAGGATGCTACACATTAATGCTAGTAGTCCTTACTCTTTTCACCTTTACTATTATGAATTGGCGACGGACAACGGTGATTCTTGAAACCAGTTAGTGGAAGAAGTTATTTTAACCCACATAGGAGTGTCAAAGAAATAGGAGTAAAATGCTAAACTGCCACGGCTGACTTTGTTTAAAAAATAAACAACTTTAACCTAAACACTAAACACTAAAGGAAGATCTATAATTAAATTTTTGTTGTATTTTCCTTGTCGAGACCGTGCTATTTATACTTTTTAAACAAAACAATTTTTTCGGACATCCCTCAATTTTGCTATTATTACACCTTCTCAACCCGGGTTAAGTGATTGATGTATTATGATACAAAGTGCAGACCATGGTAAATTTAGAATTCAAAAGCTGATTAGGTACCGAATGTATATATTAGTGGATTCTCAGAAAATGAAAATAAACCGGGGCATAGCATACGCCGATACACTTTCATGATTACTATATTTCAAACAGATCCACTTTTGCAATAATTTATCGCATTTGCATTACCATTGAAGCTTTAGAGTAGTATGTAGCAGATTATGATATTACTAATGTAAGCTATACTAATAAGCTGCATAAGCAAAACTAAAAATATACAACTTGACCTACATTCATTATTATGATTACGAGTTAAACCTGTGAGTAACAACTAATTTCAGGTGGTTATTTATCTTTAAATTATCCTTACAATACAGATTAAACTGTTTATGTACTTTTATGTTGTGTTCATGTAATATGTTGATCAGTGAGTTGACAATATTGGCGCAAAAACAGTTAACACATCAATATGTAGCAATGTGCATTAAAAAAACTAATCATGCAAACAATTAAAAATCGGAAGCATGCCATTTATGCCAACGTCTCAGCCTAAATGTCCATTATTCTCAATCACTGGTCAATTCCTGTTCACCCTTTAACCCTGCAGTGTCTGTCTCGCAAAAATTTTATGTGTGTATCAAATCTCCACTTTTCCTCGTCGTGTTGTTAATCAAGGGCGATAAAATGGCAAAAAGGGCATAGAAAAATAACTCAAAATGTAACGTTGGGCTCACCTTTACAGTATTAAAATTATCCCAAATCCCATCATCAAATATTAATAACAAAAAAGCCAGTGACTCCCATTAGGCAGTTTCAGTCAGTGTATTGCATTTCATTGTCTATCACACAAAAAGCATCCGGGTGAGTCTGGTCCAGTTACTGGGGTTGAGAGAGTGGGTATTTTTGTGTAAATTCAACAAATGAAGTGTGCAATACAACTGAACCTCAAGCTTTGATGATCATCATCACTGCATTTAAATTTTCATCAGTCACAGCAGGCAGTGTGGTAGAGGAGATGTGAAAATTGTTTTTTTTTTAGAGAGAAGCGTCTCGTTTACCAAGACTTAGAGCAGAATAAGGTCTTTTTCCTTTTTTTAATCACCAGCAAAAAAAGAAAAGATAAAATAAACGTTAGAAAGTGGCGGTGATGTAAAGTTTACAGTAGTAGCGATGATAATATATAGTTTTGGGAAACACAGATTTCTCGGTCAGTTCACAACACATGAACACAATATAGGGCTACAGTTCAGCAGTGGTAAAACACAGAATAACCAATAATAATACAGTTGAGAGAGCACAATTCCTGTGCCTGATGAGGTCAGTGAGGCACAAAAAATTCATCAAAGATCTTTGTCGAACAGAGAGTATTTTTTTGTAGAAAGCTTATGATATGTAACTTCAACTTACTATAGAAAAACGTCTTGGACTTTCCACCAAGACAGGTGTGCAAGGGGAAAGGAGTTGACGAAGACGGCGAAGGAGTCACAGACGGAACATGACATGGCATCCAGATTATGTTGGACCGAATTCTGTTCCCGTCTCATCCTCCAAACTCAAGTCTTCTTCAAATCGCTCAGCGAAGTGGTAGAGAGATAGAGAAAAATAAATGTTTCGCTTTCTCGGATCAGGAGGAGGAGGATCTCATTTTGGATTGATAAAGTGGAAATGTAAAAGTGTGGAAATAAGAAAATGTTTTTTTTTCTCTAACTTCACGAGTTTAGACAAATAAATTATCTCAATCTCGTCTCTCTTTTTTCATCAGCATTCGTAAACTTGTAAAGTTTCAGCAGAAAACTTACAAGCTTAACTTTTCCTGTAAAAACGCACAAGGGGAAAACGGAAAAACTTAACCTTAGCCTATGTTCATAAAATTTGTATAACTATATAATAATGTAATATATTTCAAGTAATCCAGTCGGCATTTTGGTGAGAATCAATGGTGATCTGTGAGTGCTCAAACAAAACAAGTGGTACAGCTTGATTGATTACCTTTTCGATGATAATCGTCTGTCAGTTTCTGGTCATCCTGTCACTTTTGTGGATGAGATGCAATGCAATGAGTCATTCCTTTGGCGCTTGTTCAAAGTTTAATGTATGAACGTAAAATCCAACGCGATGTGTTAAAAAAATCAATTATCTATTGAAGAATTACGATTAAAAGTATCTGAAATAATAAACTTCAGTTTTTGCAGAGACTATATGCTGATTTGTTGTATGAACGTCAGTCATCTTTGCATCAACATTTTTAATAAAGTAGGTAGTTTAATTAACGGAGTTTTACGAGTAGTATGCCACGGTGAACGAAATGATGATGTAAATGCCAGCGAAGGATTACCAACCAAAGCGGGCTAACTGGACCACTAACAGTGCTTGAACATTACAGAAAACCCTGAGTTTCTCACCAACTCACTAAACGTGGTTTGATATTGCACAAAAATTATTCATCCACCATTTACCGTGCTCACGTTTCTCACTTTGTTTCACATGTACAATAAAGTTGTTAGCGGTTTAAAATCTGAGTATGGCTCCCTCATCCCCGAAAAGTACTCCTAATAGTGTAAAATATAATTGAGTATAGCTTTTCTTTTCAGCTACTGCTAAATAAGTGGTTCACTAATTAACGAAAAGACAAGACTATAGCTATGCCCTAACAAAAGATAATCCATGAAATCCTGCCTGAATGCTGTGAGCACGTCCAAATGGAACATTACAATAACTATGTGAAATCAAACCACGAGTTGCCAGACTGGATTTTTAGTATAAAAATATTTATATGACTACTTCTAATTGTAATCTTTACTTTAACTGCTGTGTTTATATCACACAAATAATACAGCAAATTAATAAGAAACCAATCCGCACACAGTGTTAACCTGTGGTAAGTGTGTGAGGATCACATTTACAATACTCAATGTGTAAGCTAGTAGTTCAGACAAATCGTCTTACCTTTTTCATTCTCTAAGGTGCTCAGCGCCTAAGGTTTGGGTGTCTCACAGTTGCGACGTAACTTTAAGGAAGTGTGATGATAAGACACAGGTTACTTCTGCCAGTTTACTCTTCCAACATCATACAAGAAATTGGCTGAAAATTACAAACAATTTTGGCCATTAAAACGTATTCAGGAAATTCCAATTATTTCAATACGCTACATTTAAATTTGTTCTCGGTCAAATATTTTCACTTTCTTTCACAAAAAGTATAGTTTTCTTTAGTGCTTATTCCGTCGATGTGAATTCTCGTTAGCTATAAATGCAGCAGTGCAGTGATATTAAATTCAAAATACCTTAATTGTTTCAAGAATCCTAGTCGTTAATTAATACTCTCTGTTTGATTGGTATTGATGTGTTGCGCTTGATATCACTTTTCACTTAATTGCTTTGCGTTGATAGTACTCACATTAATGTGGCTTATTGAATGTAAGTTATTATTGACATTGATAGTACCGGCCGGTAGGACATGGAGATTGTAGTAGCTTTCTCTGAACTTCAGTTGCTGCTTATGAGCTCAATAGTTAATATGTTTATAACTGACTGACTGAAATAATGATTGTCGAAAGTACTTTTACTGTTGCTAATTTTCCGTAAACACTGTCACTTGTCGATAAGAGACACGACAAGAATGAGTTTTTTGTTTAGTACTGCTCTTTGAGTTATTGCATCAGACTATTTCTCGTTACTTGTTCAGTCAAGTCGCGATTGAAGGACAAGTGTAAGGATTCAGAATTTGAAATGAAGAGAAGCTGAAAAGGATATTTTGTGCGTCCCTTTCTTTCCTTGTTTCTCAAAACGTTTGATCCTTAAATTTCCCTGAACTCTTCTGAGAGGGCTTGAACAATTCACACAGCACAATCACAGCCAATACCGTGTTCGTTGAAGTTTTGAAGTGAAGAATGTATTAAGGTGCTGTTACAGAGCACATTGCAAGCCTGCAAGCAAAATACTATGCTGTCTGTATTTACATTTTAATACAGACACCCATGGAAAGGGATATATGAACATGGATCAGATATTCGGATGTCCAAGAAAATGAGAGTGCGTGTGAGTATAATCATGGAAAGAGAAATCCTAATCGAGAGTAAAAGGTGTAGTATAGCTGATATTAGAGTATATTATGTGCACCTTCCTTCTGTGACTGCATAATGTTTTTATGTATACTAATATCGACACTACATTTTATCATGACTCAACCTGAATGAATCTTGCACCGGCATAGCCATGCCTGTTTGATGAAAAGTTGTGTTGAGGAGAAATTCACTTCATATCACTTCGCAACAGTTCCTCCCATAATCCATGATGCGCTCAATCCAGTATATGTAAGTTACAGCATGAGCAGCGCAGCTGTACTTTCATGAAACATTCAAACTTTGTCTTGTCCGACAATAAAATACTCTTTGTCTTGTTGTCTTGTATGTGTGCTCAGTGCTCAGGATGAGTGAAATCATTTATATTCTTATGTGCTATAGATTTTTATATGAAATGCGACTGCGGGACAATAAAGAGTTCGAAACCCTTAATACCATATTTCAGAAGCATTTTTTTACAGATCTTACACATTTCAACTAAACAATCTCACATATTTGCATACATCCACGAGAAATAACAAGAAACAAAATTATTACCCGCAGAAGAATCCATGAAAAGCAAGCATGAAAAGAAATGCTTCTATATGGTGTATTTATTTGTACATATTTACTTAGATCAGCCAGGAACACTGAAGATGTAGCTTAATTGCATGTCTGTAGTGCATGTTAGCTCTCCGGCCACCATCAGACCAACTTGGTATATTTCTACGCATGCATACAACTTGCCACAATATAAGACAGCCTTTACTCTTGGAAGTAAAATCACAAGGTTGAAATCTTAAGATTTCTACAAGTTCTGTAACAAAGAAGGAAAAATCCTGTTCAAACATGTTCACTCGTAGGAGCACATGCACAGGAGTACTCCGAAAAGGTACAGAAATTTTTAGCAAAGCCAACCACACGCCAGTGTAATTGTAGTTGTGTAGCTCGACAGTTGTACCTCGATGAGCGAACAAAAGAGCTTATCACTTACCGGAAGAAAAGTCCAATTATATTTGGGCCATGAAAAAATGCTTCTTGTATGCCCACAAGGCAAGTAAGGGTTCGAACTCCATGAAAAAATGCTTCTTGTATGCCTACAAGGCAAGTAAGGGTTCGAACAGAATTTTGAATGAATAGTGCACTGTCGCAGATATATAGACCGCATCAGTTTCAAAAGAATGAAAAACCCTTTCCTGCATGAAACCTTTCTTTACCTTAACCTTTACGTCTGTGCTTGACCTTTTTTTAAAAAAATGTACATGCAAGGGGATGCGATATTAAAAATAATACCCAGAGACTTGAGCAAAAGTGGGAGTTTAATTTTTGCCAGGAATAGCCCTTGAAAAACGTTTTTCTTCGCCTCAAATTAGTTTTAAGACCTGAAAAGTTTCCGTTTACAATCAACAATGCACTGTTATCTTTTACACGTAGATGTGCACCCAACAAAACAAAATGAGCCTCAAAGTTTGAGGAGCCTTCCTGAAGTCACAGTTTTTTGTTAAGTCGACTATCCCTTTTCTTCGATTTTTAAATTTTCTAAATTTAGTTTCATGTAAATATTGAGGACAAAAAGCTTAAGTCAAAGAGTGTCACTTTTGTCTGCTATTTTGATGGTACTTGAAGTTTGAGAATCATACACTTAACTCTTCAACAATGTTGCTCTTTTTCATTTTGGAATTTAACGGCGGCACTTCTTCGTGGTGAGAAAAGGGTTTTTACTTGATATGTAGCACTGCAAATAAATAGGGAATACGAAAACTAGGTACCTTACTGATGAGGCGTTTAGTTGCTTTCTTTTAAAATGGAGCAATGCGAGGTACGGCCTGAAGCGTACGGGTTTGTTCTCGGAGAATTTCTGAAGTCACAGTTTTTTGTTAAGTCGACTATCCCTTTTCTTCGATTTTTAAAATTTTCTAAATTTAGTTTCATGTAAATATTGAGGACAAAAAGCTTAAGTCAAAGAGTGTCATTTCTGTCTGCTATTATGGATGGTACTTGAAGTTTGAGAATCATACACTTAACTCTTCAACAATGTTGCTTTTTTTCATTTTGGAATTTAACGGCGGCACTTCTTCGTGGTGAGAAAAGGGTTTTTACTTGATATGTAGCACTGCAAATAAAGACGAGCAACTAGGTACCTTACTGATGAGGCGTTTAGTTGCTTTCTTTTAAAATGGAGCAATGCGAGGTACGGCCTGAAGCGTACGGGTTTGTTCTCGGAGAATTCCTTAATTCTCACAAGACAAAACTATTTTTAAAACGTAAAATCGGTCGAAGACCTGAAGTCACGGGAAAACGCAATACACAGAACTAATTCTTAGTTAAAGTATAGATTGATGAATTATATGCATCTGAAATGAGAAAAACATTATTTAATGACAAATCCCTTCAAACAATTTTTATGATTTTGATGTCATAATTGACAATGTCAAAAGTATTTAAATACATACTGAGAACCATGAAAAAGTGCAACTAAAGGTAAAGTAGGTACTCTCACCTAATTGATGACATCTACTAGCCACGTACAGGAATGAACTTAATTAAGCAGGTGCAATGCTAACATCTATATACCTTATCCAATGATGATTTATTGGTAGTAGCCACAATACTTCGTAGTAGTAATTTAGTATTAGGATACGACTTAATCATGTAGTGTTACAGGAAGTGTACATATACGATGTTTTATGCATTTCTTTTTAATAATTACAATTTCTATAATTTAATGTTGAAAACCATTTAAATGAACCTGGGGTTCCATGAATTCATATTTTAAGTGTAAAATAGATTGATCATTGTCCGCTAAAACAGATAGCATTATCACAGCTTTATAATATGTATGCATTCCATTGTATGAGATTTAAACTGCACATTTCCATCCGACAAAGCCTTCCCAGCTTGACTCTTGACGCTCTTGGATTCCTCTTTAGAGCTTGCAATTCTGCGTAATTGAATGTGGAGACATTCGGAGACAATTATGCAGATGTCGGAGATTTTCCAATACACTATATGTATGTGGATTTAAAAGCCCTGCAATGCGTTAAAGGTGACTCGGATTATTTTAGTGGAAGTTATTGGAATCCAACTGTTCTGCAGATTGTAGCAATTCACAGTTCCAGCGAAATTAATAAAGCATAGTTTAATTGGCTTTTGCTACTCGCGCATAACTGTAACTTGTGTGAAAATGTGAAAAGTCGGCAAAGCATTCGTCGGTAGCAAACCGAAAGAAAGAGATTGTATGTAATTCTATGATAGCAGTATTGCTATTTTTCTAAAAGCTTAAATTATGACTCTTTCGTCACTTAGATTTTTAATCAAGGCATTCTTTGGACCAAGTGTTAAATATCTGCATTTTAATATTTAATCATTAATTATTCCAAGATTTGATGATGATGGAATATCACAAGTACTTCATTACGTAGTAATCAGTACTCACATAAAGTGTGGCTTGAGATGGCAAGAATACGCTTGGTAATTCATCAATTAGTGTATATTAGGATGTGTGTAGGATGTATAACAGTTGACAATACACATAATTTAATAATATTATTGTATTGTGACCGTGGCATGAGATGGGTGAGAATATGAACCTATTAAAAAACTTTTCTCATTCTTTGAAAACTGCACAAGTTTATTATATTTATCATAATAAGTTGCTTGCAAGTTTCTTGATACAATAATATGGGCTTTTGGATTTCTCTGAGTCTTTATTTTAAATATACGTACTAGACATTTTCATCAATAATATAATAAATTACAATATATAACTATATTTTTGTATTGTTACTATATTTATGCATATTATATTTTTAACGTTTACGATGCAAACAAATGTATACCGCACTTTAATTTCTATTAACAATTCCTTAACTTTTAAAGCATCCTTCCATTACATTCGCCATGCAGTGGATAAAATTTTGAAACGTTTGCACTCCGCATTCCAATGGTTATTATGAATGATTACACGAATAAATATGAAAATAAATGCCTGCTTTTAGATACAGGTTAAAACACCAACAAAATTTTTGCAAGATCTTTGGCGAAGGTGACGGCGAGTGTAATTTTTAGAATTTGGACAGGGACTAGCGTTACGTTACTTTTTAGAGTACGCTTAACAACGACTTGCATAGATTTCACAAAATATACAAAAAATGTATAGAACTGTTTTTTTTCCCGTTGCGTACGCTTTTCACCACACGGTTTGCACATTCGCTTCGCATCATTACATGGCTTTCCGCTCAAATCCGGAACAATTTCGTAGACTGGTTTTAAAGTAAAACGTTGTGTGGCATACAATTGTGATGCTGATTAACAATCACTGAGCGCGAATGCAAATTGCAAGTATGCACGATCAAAAGTCTCCTATTTAGAGTAGCATCACAGTGGAATTTCCTGATTCCTCTTAAAACTTCACTATTACATGTAAGATTTTGTTAATCCTCAATTACCTACATTCCATAGAATTATATACCCCAATACAATAATGAAAAAAGTATAAATTCTGCATAAGTTGGTATGCACGAAATAGTCTGAAAACGGGTAATGAACCAATTGTATCATATATTTTAAGGTATATAATATATACAATGTGGGTCTCAGTATTTATACCGAGAATTTACAGAATTTGTTGAATACAAATAAGCCTTCAACAAAAAGAAAATAGAGTTTTAAGGAAGGAAAGCCATCTCCCGAAAATTAAAAGTACATTCTCCTTGATTAACAACTTGCGCACAAACTGATATGAATTATTAAGCTAAATAACAGTTCTAGTTTATCATTCAGACTTCGTGATAAGTCTTCACAAAAGTTCATAATTACACTTATATGTATATCTAAACAGCACTAATGTGAAGTTAACCATTCAAGGAAGTTAAAACTATCCTCGATTACAGGAACGGTCGACTAAGGTAAACAAATATCCATAAAGGACTCAATGTACGATGATTTTGAATTTTATGATGAATTTTGGTCGACTTGATGCTTTGGGGTGGATTTGCAATTAAAGAGTCTATCACTTAAATTGAAAACTTCCTACGCTGTTTTGGTATCCTGCCGTGCTCCTTTGCCTTTCACGACAACCGGTCTATTCCTCAACGATCCTTTTCGTTTCTTACTTGTCTGAAAGATAGAAAATTAAATATATTTAAAGCATTGACCTGGGCAGTGATTCCATCCTCGTTAGAATAAAAACAGTTATTGGTTCAGAGAGCGGGATTACCATTAACAAGTTTTACTGTTTACTAACCTTCTTGGTCAGGCTCGCTTTGGTCTTAATCTGCCTCGCACTTCTCGGAATTCTCGGTCGATTAAACTCATGAGGTTTCTTTACCCGGTAAATTCTTACTAACCAATGTTCTGACGTGTACGCTTCTTCCAAATAAGTGAGTTCTATGTTTTTATTTCCTATGACAGAATTTCGGGTCCTATCAAATCCGGTGTAACCGCCAATCTAAACAAATTAACACAATGCTTTACTAGGTTAAATTCAGCCCTTTCCTAAGACTGCTTGCTGATAACAAGTGACTAACGACTATACAACTCACCCTAACATCTCCAAATCGATAGTACGACAGCTTGTACATCAAACAGTTTAGCATAGTGGCCGATGCTTCTTCATCAACGCGATACTCTCCTTTAGCCGTGAAATAGTCAGCTTCCTAAAGGTTTAGAAATGAACAATGATAATGTAGTAGCGAAATTCAGAAGACAATAATAGAATGAAAATGCAGCAAACATTTACCCTAATATCTTGTGGATGCTCTCCTTCAGCAATTCTAACCATCCAGAGGAACTTGTTAATATCGTCACCAGAATAACCAATCAGGCCACCGAAGATCACCAGGACATAATCAACGTCGAGGCTTGTCATGATCTCGTAGGCTTTGGGCTCTGTGCTGGACATGGCTTTACCAACCTGACAATATGATATACGCTTAGCTTACATGATCTATAATTTGATTGTAAAATACATTTATAACAAAACTTAATTAGTACCAGCGCTATATGACTGTTGTTCCAAGTATTGTTATCCACTAGTGTTGTTCTGTTTCCCATCCCAGCTATTTGATAACCATAATCCCACCAAGACATGATTCGCGCGTTTTCATCTGTGTTCTGCCATAGCCAGAAGTAAGCCTCTCGGAAATCATCAAGAATTTGCCTATATACAAGAGATTAATTTTCCAATTAGATCTTCCTGTGAAAAAATTCTACTTGAAGACAAGTAATATTGTTGAATGTCTTAAATGTCTACTCACCTTCCGCTTTGATCATAGGTGGCAAGAACAACACTTGGACTAGAGTAGGCATTTGAGGTTACCCAAGTACAATGAACGGCAAACAGCAACAAAATAAACAGCACGGCAATCAGGACAATGATTCGGAGATTTCCTCCAATGGAATTCTCGTCTTTGCTTTGCTCATGCGGCATCTTTCTCACTTTTCCAGCCTAAAATAGGAATAAAGAACAAAGGTCACAACTGGACATTACCTGATTGCACGGTAGGTATATTCTCTTCAAACAGTAATAGTGAAATACCTCATCATACAGATTGTCGTTTCTTGAAGACTGATCTGTTTTTGGGCTGTCATCGTCTTTCAGATACAATTCAAATAGTGATGAAAATGCAATTGCACTGAGGACACACACGCAAGGCGTCAGAGTTAAAATCAGACGGACCATCACTCCAGCAAAGTAAGAAGCAAACAGTGCGTACAAGACAACTAAAAACAAAAGGTTAAAAATGAGTATTTTCATGTGTAATACACATCTGCAAAACCACATGTGTAATAGGTAACAGATAAATGTAAGGTAAGGCTATCTTACTAAAGACACGTTCATCGTTGATTTTGCGGATGCAAAACCAGATACCAACGGGAAATGTTGTCACCAGAATGTGAAGGTCAAAGAATAACGAAAACCATGTAGTTGGCTGATGCTCAGAAACAGATGCAATTATAGGAATGTGAATTTTTGCATAGCCCGTATCCCACAAAGAGTAAAACCGACCACTGGAAAAAAAATTAGTAGACTAACGTTTAGTTAAGAACTGTACAACTATGTATTTACGTATATAAACATTTTAGTTATACAATATATATTGCCGTGCGTTTGTCACAAAAACTTACCTCCATGGGGCAATTACTCCGGCATAGGTGAGACCGACAACGGTTACAAATACCAATCCAGCAGCAGTAACACTCGCAAAAAAGAAGAAGTGACGAAACTCTTGCTTGCTCATGAATCGTTGCAGATATTTCAGAAAAGCCACCGCGTTCAGCAAAACAAAGACGCCTAATCAAATGAATTGTAGGTTAGAATTAACACAAACAACCGTTTGAAGATATTTCTCTTCCACGTCACGATATGTCGCATAATAGATCTATGTTGATTAAGGATTAGCATACCCGCCGAAGCCATGTGCTCGCTGGTGCGTACAGGCTGGAATCCAACGAAAGGAATTTGCATACTCAAGACTAATCCTAAAATAAAAAACGCTGTGTACGCAGTGTAGATTCTGTGTGAGAAACGTCCCATTAGAAGCAAGACAAACACGTGCAAGGGAATAAGATTGATGATGAACACATATCCACCCCAAGCTGAAACCTAAACAGTCATAATCAACGTTGTGTTAAACTACTTTTAATCAAATCTACTATATACCACCTGATTTGATAAAAGAGTTGATTATCTATATGTACATAATGTAATAAAATAATTGAGTAAAAAATAATAATTTGAATTTTTATTGTTTGATTGAATCCGTTGGAAAGAATAAACTACATACTACAGCTCTGAAATACCTAAAGACTGGAGCGAGAAATACGCAAATATCTCTTATATGTACTGGAATGTTGAGCAAAGACAGCACGTAGTGAATGGAGCCGGATGTTATCATTAGGCCCGGATACACGGTTCCTAAAAAACAAAAAAATAAAGATGTTAAGGAACAATGGTGTCGCACCGGGATCCTCGACTGGGGTCCTGCGCATGGTGGCCACAAGTTGGCTTCTAATCTTCACAAACATTGGCCGGGGGAAACGCCAATTCCGGGGCGGTTCCGCCGGTCAATGTTGGCAAAGATTAGGAGGCGAATTGTGGCCACCAAGAGCAAATTGTGCGTTGCGTAAAAATAGTTACACCCACCACCAACAATTCTTCCAAGAGGATACCATGCTCTGTCATCGAACCAATTTAGGAATTTATAGAAGTCATGCTCCACCATGTACGCCGTAGCACGATAATTGAACCTGTAATGTTGAAAAAAGTCAGTCGTGTAATTGGGGGAGGATTGATTTGAAATATCTTTAAACAAAAGCAAAACTTACCAAGGATCAAACTCGTGAATAATGCTTTCAAAGCGGATCACAGAAAACAATCGAGATAGAAAGCCTGTTATCCAAGCGATAACAAGCACACCGAAGGTGATTAAGCTGAGTGACCCCACATATTTACTATTGATCCCATTGGCACTGCTCCCAGCCTTTACTGTAGCTACGCTATGATTATTAGAATCTTTGGGCTTCTTTGAGTCTTTTCCCACGGCCATTTTGATGATAAACTGATTAAACCATAGGGGGACTTCAATCAATCAGTTGGGAAAAGCGTCGATAAGGACCGCAAGTGGCCTCAGATGAGTGGCTTAAAGCTGCTGCTCTAGATTTGCTGAACTCCAAACTTTTTCTACAACACAAATAGGAAATATTATACCGTAAGCGAAATACGTTCAAGTACATAATATTATTAATTAATTATTATTTTGAAACGACTCCAACATAAATACAGCATCAACACATGGCACCCCAAAAATGAGATTATCACGTGAGAAATCCCTACTAACTAATTATCCGAAATTATTCAAAGCTGGATTTACACATACATATTACAATCATGATTCCTTATGGTGACTCAACCAATTACGCCGGTGCAGTAGTTCAACAAACAGTAGTGTTAATGTTTAATTGTATTCTGTCCAGCAGAGGAATGGAAATTTTCAATGACTTACTGACTACTATAGGCAAATACCGGTAAGACAAGGAGCTCAAAGATTAACTTCATACAATTCTTTTTTTATCAATCCAAAAATTGCAGCCAGACATCATGACATAAAACTATGTCATCAAAAACCAGCCATGTATTCACTCCTGCTAACAATATTTTTCTAGTCTGACAGATGTTGTGCCACGTTGATATTTGCTTACACAGTTTGCAACCTAACACCAGGCACGACAATTTTGACACTTGACACTCCAATTCCCAAATCTACAACAAATCCATCATTCACATACCTTATCCTCACAGATCTTCTTCTTCACGAAGACCTCGACCCCGTCATTTTCCTGGCACTTCTATTTCCTCCAAAACACCTTTCTCTGTACTAACATCAATTTTTACAATCTGCCACCGCACCACCACCGCAACCTCACTTCCACCCAATTCAATCAAAAAAAGGTTCCCAAGCCGCAACAGCACAACGACGTGAGAACAAGAGACAGGTAAAAAAAGGTGTAGGTGAGAGGAGGATTTTTACTTCAATCAAACGAGAATCCCTTTTCCTGCAAAAGTATATTT
>JAHZMW010001332.1:0-11031 GCA_027743745.1 Alloscopus bannaensis | reverse complement strand
AGTTGTGTGTCCTTCCGAACAAGTGTAGATTGGGGCTAATGGAACTTCGTTGCAAATAGGACATTCCAAGGCTTGCTTCAGCTCGTTCGAGGAAGCCAATTCGTCGTCGTCAACCGTTTCGACACTAGCGTTGCTGACGATGTCCAAAAATTCAATTCAAACGGATTTGTGATGTATTACAGGCAACGCCAAGCATTGCCTTAAAATAAAAATGATTCTACCTGTCGTGCCGAGCTCTTGAACTTCTCGCAGGAACCTTGAGGTAATCCATGGAAGGTTTTTCATGAAAGCTCATGGTCGACTTTTTCATGCAGGCTCTTCATAGAATTATAATAATGAAATGAAAATCTCACTGAATGCGGAAAGTTTTGAAAAATGAGTTTATGTCTGACCTCCAGCAAAATTCGTGATAAAGTACCAATTTTAAAGCTTAATCCATTGTTTTTTAAATAACATCTCAACGAGAATAATATCTGCGAGTTTGGGAACAAGCATGATTTATCTTTATTGCACATTGGTGTTACGCACTTTTTCTCTCTCACAATTCGTTTGAACGCTGCCGATTTTGAGTGAGCACATCTCTCTAGCTAGATCGTATCATCGTATTTAGTAAATCCACAATAAAATCGAAGTCAAAAACTCACGTAGTACATGTAAATTACATTCTGGGTAATATTAATGCGCATACAATTTTCTGATAAAACCCGGTATTACTATTAACTATCAATTTTATATTATTGTATGTACATATCTATGTATTTGATATTTGATAAAGGTTAGTACATTAAGCATTAACTACAGAAGTATGTGACTATATCTGTAGAGGAATATTGTGGAGCGTATTCTTGCATCCTATTTTGTCAATTAGCTGCAAGCTTGATGTACATAAAGTATAGTATAGTATACATTATTAGTCTTAATTATTTTACTTGACATTGTCAATTATGCGCTTTGATGTTTCTATCTAATAAAACATGTAAAGCCCAGTTCAGAGAACTGCACCTTGACACTTGAGATTCGAATAGCGTAGTAATTTGCAATACTACATAAGTATAAATCTACCCAACTAGTGCCTACTACCAACTAGTGCCACCAGTACCTTAGAGTACTCGAAGGTTGGCACCAAAGATATATCTTTGGTGCCAACCTTATTTTTTGTTTATCTTAAAGTATTCAGGTAGGTGTACATGCATATTACGGATACCCCAAAAATATGCATGCAGGCTAGGCTATGACATGTAAAGCTTAAGTTGATTTTTAAAATACTCCATACCGTATGCGTAAAGATGTAATAATATGTAGTTAAAAGTGTGTTCTATGCGTAAAATGACGATTACAACAGACTAGGTTAGTGTTTATACATATGTGTATAGTGATGTATATAGAGACGTTTGCTAGTACTCTTGTATACCTACATAAATAAACCTTATAAATATTCAGTTTCACACGTATACTTTGGATTATGTTCTCAACGTATTGCACGCACACATCAACTCTCAATTATTTATCTGGCCGTATGACTATTCGCATTGATACTGATTAGCATTAATCTGTGAGCTTAGTGCGAAGAGCTTATAATCTTATATACACACGATTACTAAATGTGAACGTCAATTTTGCGAACATCAAAATCTTACAGAATGTATTAAACAAGGAAACCAACAAGCGAGAAAGCATGCATAGCGTCGTTTCATCTCACTTGATTCACGTACATTTAGTATAAACAACTAGGATGTATAAGGACATTTCTTTGGTTTGAAAACTAGACTAATATAGATACTACTAAACGACCATCCGAATCATTTATGTATATGCATAGGTAAGTTGAATGTGGAAAGGAAAGTGACATGATTTTTGTGCTCCTGACTCTGGACTTGTTAGTAATGTCTCTCTCACTTTCCTCAGAGTAGCTTGTATACATACGCATACTTGGAATCAGGAATCAGAGCACAGAGAGCGAAACAGCACACCCCCTTTTTAGAAAGCCACCCTCCTCTCATATAATGCTCTCCTTTCCTTTTTGATCTCTCCACACAACTCACCACTTTTGAAGAGAACGATCGCTTTGAGACAGGCAAACTCCGCTGGATCCACCCCAATCGCACGGAACCGAACGAGAGCATCGTTGAGCGTTCGTAGGTCTCCAGCAATCTGAAGAAAAAAAATACATTTTGAGTCTCACTTTGGCCAGGAAAGAGTTAAAAATCAGATTGTCAAAGACCATTATAAACACTGCACTCGAACCTGGACTGCTTTCCCGTTGGGGAGATGTGAGAGATGATCTGTCGCCGAAAAGAGAGACACAGCATCCCCAGGCATACACCATTGGATTGCGTTGAGGAGAAATAAGTCTGCCCAAGCTTCCTCCAGTAATATCACCTATTATCGGTGAAGATTACGTAGATTGATAAAATGCATATTACTGATTATACGTTAAGGATGTTTTGCTAGTTTGTATTTTTGTACTTGATCTCGAAAAGGTAGGCTGGCAAAGGAAGGCAGGTTCTTTGCCCACTTCACAGCCATGAATAGGAGCCTCGCCGCTGTCTCATAGATTGTCTCATGAGCCGGATTGTAGATTGCTGACGGGATTTCCACCGCATTGCTTGCCGGCACTGGGGGAGCATTTGACGCTGATCCCCCGGAAAAGCTGATGGAATTAGTGTGGCTTCCTGACACATTATTCCGTTCCCCACCTCCTCCACCACCGGAAGCAGCATTCCCATTACTATTCCCATTAGATCCATGCCCTCCACCACCACCGCCACTTCCGGTTCCGTTGACCGTGGTGAGCACTGGAGTGCGTCTTTGAGGAGTGTTGTCGTCGCTGGTCACATCGATGCTGTCTTCTATAATTGATTTATACAAGCATAGTCGTGAATGAATGATAGAAAACATTTGCTTATAAAGCTGCGTATTTTTAAACATCGTATTCACCATCGTCATCGTCATTGTCTCGACCTCCATTGCTATCATTTGAGGACGCCGTGATCATCGGTGGCTGATGAGCTGGATGATGGAAAGCATTCCCTCCACCAAGGTGGTGAACTCCTCCAAGTCCAACCGGCCCTCTTGGTCCCAGAAGAGGACTGTATATCAAATTAAAAGGGAGAAAACCATGTATGGTGATATAAAAGGATTTAGCGACAGGAAAACGAAATGAAGGTTGATTTAATGTGACCATCAACATTTGAGGAGGGGATGAACGTGACGTTCAATTTGACATCAGTTCTAATTTCAATCTATCCAAAAAAAAATATTTCTTTTCTCGATATATTTTTGTTTTGACTCAAAAGTGTCATCCATTATCGGCGAATTCCTCCCAAGAGAACAATTTCATTGGAGAAGGAGAGTAAACAGTGACTAAAAATCAATCCAAATATTTGTGTGCCCCCTGTTTCCTCTCTAATCCCAACCCTCCATCCCAAATCACAGAGAGCTTATCCCTAACTGATTGCGAGATTTTAGCAGTAATACTAAATAGATAAAATTAGTTTACCCAAAAACTCCAACGGCTACCGCTGCCTCCCTCAAAGCTCGCTCTTGATCCATCTCGCAAAGCGCTTCAGGTCGGAGTGTCGCCGTGTTCCGAGGTTGTCTTTCGTTCTGGACCGCTGTCATTCATACAAGTAAAAGCAAAAAACATAATTATCATCAAGTTTAATGTGTCAGCAGTACACATTATGAGTTTAATAACAGCGTAGCTGTCTACTAGACTGCCACAGCATCATCTTTCATTTGATGGACTTTTGCATGAAAGGATCACCACAAAACGACCAGATTTTATCTCATCGAAGCTCCAACTCATTTCTGTCATAAAGACCAGGGAAATGGATTTCTCTCTGGTCTCTCTCCTGCCTTCTCTCCTTTCCTTCTCGATGCTCGATGGCTTCCCTCTGGACTCTTAGCCTCGATTCACAATACAACGCTATAATATTATCCTCCACAGGATTCCAAAAATCCCGATCGAAGAGTGAAGTGTAAAAGTCTATCTATTTCGGATTCAGTGCACACACAACAAAACTCTCACTCTCTTTCCCCATTTCATCACGTCGCCATCACCTTCCCGCATACGTATAAAAGGCCATAAAATCCTCTGCCTTGTATGTAGCACGTCGAAAATCCAAAAGAGAAAATAAATACGTTCAGAGAACTTGGAAAGCTTTCTCTCGCTCTCTCTCTGCAAAACAAGGCTTATCCCATGAAAATAGTTTTTTCTCTTTTACTTTTTCTTTCTCTCCCTTCTCTGATGCATGGCATGGCGTGGCATAAAGGATACGTAAAAAGTTGCTGCCAGATCACTCCTCCAATTCTACACGCAAAGGCACGACGAAACGGGAAACTCTCAAGTTTATTCAGAGTGAGTCAAGAGAGCTTTTACTTGGAATCAACTTTTACTTGGCCTTCTCTCTCACTCACTCTTTATGAGCATATAATATATCAACGTTTACTATATCATCTTGTAAATATATATCTATTTAAGCTCAAGGATTCTGTAGTAGTCGTTTCCTTTTTCTCTCTATCGATTCCGGTTGGTTTGTCCAACTCAATCAAATCAAATCAAGCTAAGCGACTTTCAGTGCTCTCTCTCTGCTGCGCGGGGTTGTTTTTATTGTTACTCTTTTTCTGCTGAAAAGGAAAGGAAGGCGGAATGATGGGATAAATAGTTTGGTGGAGATTTTATGGTGAGAGAGAGAGATGTGGAGATGTAAAAATCGAATGGATTGATGTTGTGTGCAGAATCAACTGCATGCATCACACACCGTTGCTGAAGTCGTCGTCGTCTACTTCTCATTCACAAGTCATCAGCCTATTAATCAAAAAGTTTTACCAGGGTTCGGATCGTGTAATCCTGTCAAACTCATTCTACCCTATTAAATCTCTCTCTCGCACACAACCACTCAAAGGCAAACTTAATTTTCACAGTCGGCACAGTACACAACAACTCTTAAAACATCGATGTATACACATATATATGCATATATACATGCATTTCATGGCGAATAACGTCTATTACATGAAATTTACTCACGCCTACTCATAAGTATATGTTCTCTTTAACAGAATAAAAATTCACCCTTGTTTCCCCGTCTCATTTTGCTACGTGTTGATTGAATTGAAACTTAAGCTGAAAAAGTCGGTTGTATATAAGTACTCTAACGCATATACTTGTCTTTTTGTATAATAAGTTATATTATCGTGATTGGGAACAGTAATCAAGTCTCGATTCGCCTCTCTCTCTCGTTTTTTCTATTAACTCATTTTCTCATTGAATCGTGTATCAAGCGAAGCTTTAACGAGCTTTAATGTAAGAACGAGAGATAATATATAGCTCACTCTCACTCAACAAGCGATGTGCTCACTCTAAAGTTTTGACCTTAAAAATGGAGAAACTTTTTTCTCATTTTGTTGCTCACTTCGTGACAAAATCGAGTCTGGGGAAAGTAAGATGAAAGGGAAAGTTGAAAGGTAATTTCATTTCCACCATTTTTTTCTCTCCTTTCACTTTTTCTCTGTGTAAAAGGCTCCTTTTGACACGTAGACTTGTGTCAAGTTTCCTCCGGAAAAAATCAATACGCAAGAAGGCAGAGTGAGAGAGAATAAATTTTTTTATAAAACAAAAACGCATCTCAGCCTTTTTTCCTTTGATTTTCGCATTAGCACTTTGGTTTTGTTTGTAATTTTTTTCGAGTACCTATGTGTAAAGTTGATGATATTGAATAACATAGTGATATGTATATTTTTTGAGAACCATTAAATCTTCTGGAGGAGCGAGGGCTTGTTAGCATAATACAATGAGTCAATGAGGCAAATATGGAGACGGCGACGACGTGTGCATGAGGTTTCCTCTGCCACGATATGCCGATAGTCAAAATGGCTAAAGGCGCAAAGCAGACAAGAGGAGGGAAGACTCTGCTCTGGATAATAAAAAGAACAAAGGGTTTTCGAAAAAACTACCTCGCTCAACGAACAAACACTTGTTCAGAACGAGAGGGACCGATAAAAAGGCAGTGAAGCGAAAGGATAATTGGTGTGAGCGAGAAATGTGCCTTTTTATATGCCTAATGATATGCATCAGAAAAGCTGGAGAAAAGGACAAAAAGCTTGCTCCAACAACCCTTTCGACTTGATGCGTAGATCTTGGTTTGAATCCAGAGATTTTCCTGGTCGTTATGAAATGTGGTGGTGGTGTGGCATCATTAAACCATAAATATGCATTTGATCAAAGTGTGTGAACAATACGTATTACGCGATGCGGCTCACAAAAACCAAATTGATTTTTATATGCATGATACTTTCGTCTTTAACGAGCTCATCATCATCCAAAGAGGACAAGACGTGATACACAAGAGCTCTGTTCATCCGACCAAAATCCGTGAGGTTTGCGAGTTCGTAAAATATATTATCTAAGCAGAGAGTTTTGGTGCGGAGTATATGTTTATTTTTATGGCTTGATCGTGCCATGCTTCCAGCGAAATGTACACGAGTGTCGACACTTCGACAATTTGTGCGATGATTTGGAAGTGTGAACCGCAAAACCGACAAGAGGCTGGAAAGTGTAATAATGTAATGCATCAGCCTCGTTTGCATCTCCTTAAAATCATGGTTTTTCTTGTTTAGGCACACAGGCACTCTAATTTGTCAAAGGGACCAAGCCAAACAGAATTGATGTCCTATTTTGAATGTGCAGTCCGCAGTACTTTTTTGCATATTATTTATAAGCCGTAAATCCTTCCGATTATCACGTCACAATGATCAGTCATGCATAAGTGTTTGATTGAGTTTAAATTCGCAACCTTGTTGATGATTCAAAACCTTTTAATAGCTGACAGCGAAAGGGTGAAGACATGTGTGATTAAAATGCATATTCGCTTACCATCTTTGTTCATCCCCATTTGCAGACATTTTTTGAGTCGACAAGCCTGACATTGGTTGCGGTGTGCTTTGTCCACAACACAAGCCCCTGTTCCAGCTTGGCATCTGAAGACAGCATTCATAACAATTTTTATGATACAGTGCATGACATTTTTACGTTGAAAAATAAATTTTTACCTGTAAATCAACTTCCGGCGAACACTCCGCTTGAAAAAACCACTGCATCCGTTGCAAGCCAAAATCCCATAATGTTTTCCCGATGACGTGTCCCCACAAACGACACAAGACAGTCCTGTACTCTGTCGCCTTCCCGTTGGCGATCCAAAACTCTGTGGAATGAGCGCTGAGGACGACGGAGGGGACCTGGACCCGTCATTGGAGACAACAGAGTGATGGAGACCCATCCCACCTCCGCCAACATGCAACATTCCTGAAGAAGGAGGCGATCCCACCGAGTTATTTGTCGTGAGTGACAGGGGCAACGACGGGGTGGAGGTGCGAGGGGCGTGAGGGTGGTTTGACTGAATCCGGGAAATGGAGTAAGGGTGATGAGGTGGGGAGCAGGAAGATGATGGAGATGGTGGACGTGACTCTGTGGTCCATAAAATAAGTGTACCGTCAGAAAAGTATATTTTACTTTTTTTCTTGTTCAAATGTGGTCAACATGAAGCGTATCAAATTCAACATCAACAAAACTCTATTAATCTGCAGTAAAAAAGAAAGGCTTTTGATCAATTGACAATACAAATATCACGAATCCGACTCAAATCGGATTAAGTGAAGGGCGCAAGTTTAATCTATTCCTGATTTGAGTCTCATTGTGCCGGGTGCATTATAGTGCCAGAAAGTGAAATCAATAATAAATGCACCACAAATTAGATAAAAGGTTTCTCTGTTCATTTTAGGATCGATTACGGATTATTACAAACTTAACAGTTTGAACTTTCTTTGAAAGCATGTCCGGGTAATAATTTAAAACATGCCATTTACCATTTTTTGTCGTTGTTTAAAAATATTACAAACATACGAGCATTCTAGTGTTTTTCTGCTGCAAATACTCGTTTTTATGAAAACTGGTGTGTTTAAAAGTTAGTTGTACTTGTAATCTTACTCAGGTCCAGAATGTGAGGTGTCATGTCACATGGGGAAAGCAACATTCGCTTTGGACTCGGAGGATCCCCTCGCATTCCTGGAAATCAATTTTACATAAATACATTGTGTACGCAACTGTAGGTGCAGGGGTAATCTACATTGACTATAGCTTATTCTGTAGCTACACCCGTTTTCTTATGAATGATGACATTTTATGCGCACATTAATGACAAGTGGAAATTATATTTTAAATGAATTTCTTTTCGAGTGATGATTTCGATGAAGAGGAAAGTGGTAGCTGTTTAAAATGAAGGGCTATCGAATACACGATCAATGTTTTTGAAGTGCTTTCCGACAATAATCTAACCTTTTTCAATATTGAAGGGTTTATGGGGTGGTTAGAAAAGGGTAAGTTGTATTCAATACAAAACTGCATCATCGGATACATATATACATATACATACATATGTATAGAACGTACAAACAAGTACGTCAAAAAACCCAGTAATATTTATTTGATATTTAATCAATCAATCCATCGCAGTCACACACCAATGGAAAAACTCAAATTTTCATTTCTGACCTGAATGACCTGTGATGAAGTGAAGAACCATATTTTTTCTACGAGGAAAAACGTCGATATTGAGACCGCAACAGTTGTGATTCGTTGAAATTTCGACCTTTTCACTCAGACAACTCGCTCGTTTCTAACAAACTCACAGTGAAATTGTTTGGAGAAGTTATAGTTGACATCACACTTGTCTTCGTATACACACGTTATGAGCTTATCTAATCATTAAAAATACAGGAGCAGAGCAAAAAAGAACAGTGCATCCTTAATTTCTAACCTAGTTTTGACACCTGGTTGCGGCTTATGGTGTAGGTTTTATTATTAAGCGCGTATGCAAACATAAAATTTCGCAACTTATTTAAAAAGCAAACAAATTCCAAGGAAAGTAGGTAGAAATATAATGTGAATGGAGATGATGCAAGCTCTGTTTTACAAATGTATTTTATGATTCACCAGATTTCAAATCAGATCGTCATATCGTCATCTTTTACTGCAACAGATGAATTTTAATGCAAACCTGTCAGCCCTTTGTGATTGACGATTGACATATGCGCATTTTATACAGCTTTACAGCTCGTGCAACAATGCAATGTATTTATTGTGAAGAGCAGAAAGCTTTAAACTAAACGCACAGTTGCCATAAAAAAGAACTTTCTCCGAAATAGTATGCTACTTTTTAAAATACACGAAGCTTCGACCGCATCAAGATGATAATACAATGATAAATAATTCATGTTTTTTTCCAATCAGACACCAAAAGGCTATTAACCTATAAAGTTTCATCTAATGATCCAAGCATTTTTCTTCAGTTGTTTGTAGATGCGTAGAAAATAACGTTTTGCGATTAGTCATTGCTGAAAATTTTTACCGTATTTTCACTCATCTCCGGTTGTCCGGATCAAACATAAAAAATTATCATTTCGATTTTTCTTGAGTACTCAATATGAGCTGTGGTGAGTGACGAATACCCACCAAATCTCGTGTGTGACGTATGTTATGGAATTTTTCTAGTAAATCATACACTCGCGCTCTTCATCTTATTTATATGTACATGATATTTTCTGACCCTTCTATAATATATTTCTATGACGTAATAGTTTTTTTCTTTGCAAACGTTTCTGCATGCTAATAACTGTGACAAATGTGCCTCAACGTCCTCCGTGTACGCCTCTGTTTTAACTTTGAATGGATGTTTGGAGTTTGCTCTAGAGGATTCAAAGTTTAAGTTTATATCGCTGCCTCTCTCGGTTTTTCTCTCTTGAAAAGCTCGTTTCAGGAAATCTCTCTATTCTGCTGGATTTATATGCACTGAATCAGCAAACTCTTACTTTGCTGATTCTCTTTCCAAAGTCACAAAATGGTTGATGGTTATTTTATCCATCTTGAGAATTTGTGATGTTCGGTCCTCTCTCTTTGCATTACCCATTTGCATACAGCTATTTCCTAGTCAGTGAGGCAAATAGTGTACATCTGCAGAAGTTTGAGAGTTAAAGAGAGAGAGAGAGTTGGGGAAAAACTGATCATTTCCCTTGGAACTCATCCGTCGGGGTATAATGCCCTTTTCATGTGATTCCAGTTAAGCCTCTTGGATTAAATTGTTTTCTACTTTCTCCATTTCGTGTGGTGTTTCTGCGAGATGTGAAATCGGAATAATTGATCTTGCATTTATACCAGCAAGCTCACTACACATCTCTCCCATTTAATTCTCCTCGAACAGAGAAGACCAGTGCAGTGTATGAGAGAGGAGGAGTGAGTTTCTACACATCTCACTTCTTCCTCTCCTCGCTCTCTGGACAATGTTTCCCAAACTTCCGACACAACTGTGGCCTTTTATGTACACTTCTGCTATATGGTAATAATGTGTGTGGTGGTATTAGTGTCCTATTATTGCAGATGCTCTATGCATTTTTGATCCTTTCCCCTTTCCGTTGACTCCTTTACTGTGTAACCGTTTCTATTCCGAAATTACATTTCCTCCAAAAGTATCACTGCCTACATATACAATGCGTATAGTTATATCCATCCCAGCAATATTCTGCTCATATTATTCAATTCTCATTTAAATCAATTTTCCCCAGATTTGCATAGACTCCTTTTTATCGTCAATCTGGTGTTCTGGCTTAAGCCACAGAGAGATGAATCATACATAGGTATATTTAATTCTGTATATAGATATTCGAGGATATGTTGAAGACAGCTACCAAAAAGCCTTTTAAAAACTTGCCAAAAATAAAAGTTGGGGTCGCTCTCTCCACATAATTCCTAAATTGGGCGAGCAGTCAGGCATGCTCAAATATGTCAGAGCCCCGTGTACACATGAGCAGAGAAAGAGAAGCTGCTCAGTCAGAAAAGGCCTTATGAAAGCGTCTTTACATCGCATGGTGGTGAAGCCCTCAGGGAGCACTTGCACTGACACAGATGACCCATTTTGTCTAACCAACCGTACTTCCACATAGTATAGTACATCGACACATACGGCTAATCCTTGACAT
>JAHZMW010001330.1:0-11523 GCA_027743745.1 Alloscopus bannaensis | reverse complement strand
TTTTCTCTTGTAGACACCGTATTTTATGTGATCTTGTAATTGTACATTATATTACAAGCCCGTTGATACCTACCGTATCTTTCTCTGCTCCCTAAATAGCCGCTGGGAGCTATCAGCTTTCTCTTCGTTTCCTTTCAGCAGAAATATGAAATGCTGAAGTCTATGCCTCGAGTTGGATACTCACTCCGTCATACGGAGTATCTGTTTCAATATTATTTTATTCTTGTTCACCAAAACATTCTGAGTAAAAATGACGCACGTACATTTTATACAAGCTTTTTCCTCCCTTTTAACAAGCACTAAAAGAGGATATCAAGTGAGTGAAAGGTGAATTGCTCATCGTCATTTTGTCTGCGAGATGGTTGCCCAGACCCGCACAACAATGTGCTCTTTTAACGGAGTGAAAGTCTGCAAGCCAAACAGCCCTCCCCTGAGCGAGTGGAGAGAGTCCAAAATTGGTCATAAACCATTAAACTACTACAACTACTATAACCGGGAGGCAAGCACTATCAATGGTGGAGAAAGCGGTATCCGGACAAAATTACAACTTTCTTCCAAGTCTTACACAAAAGTGATAAAAGTGGGAAGTGAAGACTACACTGCTTTCACTCCTCGTAAATGATGGTCTGCACGAAATTGTATGGTCAGGGAACTCGCATGATGGCTGAGATGGTGATGATTGTTATTACAAAGATGACGATGAAGCAGTTAATACATCACCGAGCTAAAAGGGTAAAGAGGAAAAGTTGCTGCCTTATGGGCAAGCTATCTGTTCGTCGGAGGAGTTTACAAGATGGTCTTTTAGTGTCACTTTACAAAATATATTATGTTGAAATAACATAATATTTAGGGTGGTATTTGTTATTACTTCATCCTCGTCGCGTGTCAGAGGCAACAAAGGGAAAAGTTTTTTCATTAGATTTGCCCTACACATGTGCCAGTTCACGTCAGTTTGATCCAGTATATACAAAGAAAGCCTTGTAATAAAGTGTTACTGTATCGTACATAAACTAATAATTATAATTACTCACTGTATTTGGCAAGCTATCTGTTTACAAGATGGTCTTTTAGTGTCACTTTACAAAATATATTATGTTGGAATAACATAATATTTAGGGTGGTATTTGTTATTACTTCATCCTCGTCGCGTGTCAGAGGCAACAAAGGGAAAGGTTTTTTCCATTAGATTTGTCCTACACATGTGCCAGTTCACGTCAGTTTGATCCAGTATATACAAAGAAAGTCTTGTAATAAAGTGTTACTGTATCGTACATAAACTAATAATTATAATTACTCACTGTATTAACGTATGTTTCATAGGTTTGATAATATTTGTGGCTGCAACGCGTATTCATATTTGTAACGATTAACCAATGAAGAATCGAGTGCTAAGAACAATGACTTTTCATCAGGATTCATGAACACCCAGTTCATATGTCAGTATGTAGAACAAAAATAACGACCGTTTCATTTTTATCAGAAGGAGGAGCACTCGCACCGGTTTCTTCTGGAATTTATTCTATTCCTTGATACTATTGAAAGAATACTTTTGTCTCGACGTGTCTTCAAAGTGAATCTTTCAAATAAAATTTGTGAAGCGGGGTTTCCATCCGTGCTCTTAATATTGTTACATATTGGTATCTCCGCTGATGTCTGATGTGTCCGCTACGTCATTTATAACTCGATAGCTTCGCATCCCTGAAATTGGACACCTTCGCACCGCGTCCTAACGCAATATTCACACTCTCTGGGAAATCTCTCTGAGATACGACCGTATTTTGTAAAGCTTACTTTGTAAAAGCAGCATGATCTATGTTCGGGAATGAGGAGCCGAAGTAGTTTAGCTGTTGTACTTTAGTGTCAAATTCATCGTCGTTGTTACTGTAGTTTTTACTAGATGTAGAAAGTGCATTTACGAGTGCATGAAAAAGTGCTTTTACAAAAATTGTGATAAATAATGTTGCGAACCATCTGATTCAAGAATTCAGGTTGTTTTTAGATTCGTCATGTTTTGAAGTACTTTTTGGGATAAAATTTGTTGTGCTATCGTATATTTGGAACTGTCAATAAAACCTGTTAAAAACTTGTCCCGATTGGGTGTTATTTTGCTATAAGCTAGATTGGAAGCTTACACTTTAATAGCTACATTTCAGTGGGGAACCAGTAAGCTTCAGGGGAACGTTTACTAGTCAGGTTCAGCTCAACTGTGGGAAAGCTAGGAGTGGTTCTAAAATCAAATAGCATCAAAAGGGCAGAAACAGGTTTAGTTGCAATTAGTTCTGATTTGGGACGAATAGGGTTTAGATATTATCGAAGGCTAGACTCATATCTCCCAAACAATGTAAAGCTTTCTCCATCCATATTTCTGCACACTGCATTGTATTTACTGATATCACTCATTCACAATGTCCGTGTCACAAAATTCAATTGAAAAAATGGGATAAAGTAACTACCTACCGTACCGTAAGAGTTTACCTACCGTTCTGAATACTCAATTGTGCACTCACATATCAGTGAGCGAATCCACAAATAAAAGATGCTTTAACTACGCGCAGACTCCAACAAAGGTTAATTTATCCTTTTTGTCGTAGTCTCGCAATTGGGGGGCTGCTGTTTTCTGGTGTAGTACTTTTACGGCATTCTGGTACATAATATAACCCTGTAACGGACAAGAGTGGTAGCAGCGAAGAAATGAATAGTTCTAGTCGCATTGGAATTCCGTCCATGTTAGAACAAATGCCTTCACGTTCAAGGTCATCTGGAGAATACGCCATGGATCAACTTTTGTGGTGAAAGTCCTTTGAGCCGATGTACAGTGTAATTCGATGAGATTATACGACTTCTCTGTACAACAATGCGTTATGCGTAGATTTCGAAAACCTGTTAAGTAAATACCTGTTATTGATGACCGCAATACTACAGTGGAGCATATAATGTAGATATCATGTACATCGTGAACCTGACATGTGATTAGCGTACTACACGTTGAATTCTATTATTCAGTCTAATGGTCTTCTGTATATTCATGTATCTAGCGGTTTTCTATTATTCATAACTACCAGCCCTCCAAATTCAGTACAAAAGCAAAAGGTTTAAGTACTATTGAAGTGCGAATGTCATAAGCTGTCGAAAATTCTACCTCGATCGCCACAAATCCACTTTGCTTTGCGCAGGCTCCTTTCTCTGGCTGTACTCTATAGGAGTATATTGGTATCTACGTACCTTCTGCTAATGAATTTTCTGAAAACACGTATTTACCAAAGCAAAAATCTTGGTTTAAAAACAGTGACCACTGTTGAAGAACATTAGTTGTCGAAATTGAAATAATATAGGTAAACAAAAACGCATTACCGAAAATTCATGAGCAACACAACATTTCCATTTTGGTAGATGCATATTTGTGGTATTTGTAGCAAACGCGGAACAAAAAATATTGGGATATATTGTTCAATCCGTCTACCGTCCGCCATTCAAAGCACAACATCTCTATGCTATAGTTCGCCTCTACACATACTAATACTAGCATTAAAAACTGTAGGACTTAATCCTCGTATATTGTATACCTACGTAAATTATGTAATTACGTCTTATCTAATAATTCTTACTTTTAGTGGTTATCTAACACGAGCATGCTTGGCGTACGTATTGCCCACATTGATAACACCACCTAAGTGGTCACGGACGACCGGCAATACGCTGAACGTAGGTAGATTACAAGAGTTAGTAAAAGATGAAGACTGAAAACTTTTTTTTTGCAAACTTCGGAGGATGCGTTTTCTAAAAAGGATTTCCTTGTTATCTCTTTTGCCTCTAAACAAAGTTCATGGAAATCACATTAAAACTTAATGTTCATGGGACATCGTTAGAGGAAGCGTTATTGTGGCGGTAGTTCTCCAAAGGAGTTTTAACCATTTAAATGAAAATTTTCTCACGTTCTGGTAGGCTTAAGCCAAAAAATAAAATCTTTATTGCTTCACGTTTCATTTAAATTCTCGCCACATTCCAAGGAAAGAGTCACAAGAAAAAGTGCCAGCGAGAATGACTTTTAGCGTTAAAGAAATAAATGATCCTACTAGCCCTGTGATTTAATCGGTACAATATCATGAATTTTATATATATGATATGCTTCATTATCTACGCTCTGAACAGATGCACCCCACAGGAGTAGTTTCCGCTAAAATTCGGAGAAAATTAATGAATCAACGGTCCTCCAGCTGGTCACGTTTAATTTTTACAGACCTATAAAGGTGAAGCAAAAAACCACATCGTAGTCAAACTCAATTTGGTATATACGCTCCGTCTATGAGAACTGAAAGGTCTCACTATACATATGCATACAAGTCTCTACAATTTATCACAGCAACACGTTTACTATGACCAAAGTTTGCTTTGAAATATGAAGGAAAGCGCATCCTTTCCTGATTCAAATTGTATGAAGTTGATGACTAAAAGGAGGTAGGGATTTTGTAGAGGGCAATCACTAACAATAAGTGAGCACCCACCCTTTCCTCCTTTGACACAAGGATGGCATGATCCAGTTTTGGCACAGTTCGCAATTCTCATGTCAGAAAATCACAGAAATATTACGAACAGCGAACGAGAAAGTCCGCTTAATCCAGCCTGTTTTTTTGGAAAGAGAAAAAACCCTTTTTCTGGAGACACTTCATCCTGCTGTCGGACAAACGTGAGGTCTGTGAGTGTCTAATAGACCAATAAATGCTGTTCGGAAAAGCTTCCAGTTCAAGCTTTAGTGAAGCCATTGACAGCAAATAAATCTTTCGGAAGACTAGAAGGAAGTAAATCAGAAAGCCGTGTTCAGCCTCCAAAAAAGGCGAGAGTGACTTCAACGAACAATATTTATAAAGCCAAGTTTTCTTCTGCAAAGGGATGTAGTACCTCCTTTTTTAACTAGTAGAAGTTTAAGTAGGTATTGCATTACGTAAGACGTGTGTGTAAAAACTTATGTGGGACAGCCAGTAGAGAAATTCGTACTTGAATCGGTGTACACACAAACTATGTAAATTCAGCTATAAACATCTTAGTTTCTTATGAGTTTACGCAATTCTTTAATTTTCTTTACGCCTCTGCATGTAAATCGACAACTTCTACACATTCATATAGAATTTATTTGTAGTATTTCGTTTGCAAAGTTGGGTTGGGACTCGGGGGTTAAAATATGAAAATATTGTGTAGTAAATGCGACTCTGAAAGAGAAACAAAATATACGCGACGGGGTTTCTGTTTCGAAGAATTGCAGAAAATTGAATCAACTACATAAACAATAACGAAGCATCTATGAATTCCTGTCCTGCTGGTTTCTTTTATTGCTTATCATAAATACAGATTAGTTTTACTACCGCGTGGATTGACACCTGACACAGCCACTAGAGTGCAAACAGTTTCCAGGGAAAGGCAACCAAAAGCAAAAGGAACTTTGTTCAATGCCAACACAAGTGATCCAGGAATTGTACGAAATGAGTTCTGTGGCAATACGTAGACCTGAGATAAACCCGATAACATTTTCGCACACCACGGTTTGACGTAGCAAACCAGGAAAAAATAATCATGGTAAAAGCTTCAATTTCAACCAAGTTTATGCTCAAGAAGAAACCCTCAACCGGAGGAAACCCATTTTGAACAAGGAGTGTCGTCGTACAAAATTTTATACTTTTCTTCTAGCTCTTGCTCAATACCTGCAGGCATATTGCCTCACTTCTCGTGTGGGCTGCAACTGCACAATCAAACCGAAGATACACTTCTATTGATCTATACCGCTTGATATTGGTATCGGAAAAGCCATATAACCGTACACCGTTACTCACCCACCAAAAAGAAGAGCCATGAGACGGCAGAGAAAAGAGTAACCTTTTCATCTGCGGATACATTATTAAGAGACTGGAACGGGATACAGTATTTATTTTAAGTGAGTGCAAAGATACATATTCACAAGTGCTGTAATGTTAGTATCATAATATAGTACAAAGAATCAAGACTGTTTCTTAGCACTTGTAATGGAACTCTTCCACAACAACTACCAGGTATGATTTCAATTGAAACCACTCACGAGAAGATAAAAGTAACTTTATGCGTTACTCATGCCAGAAATTAGCATGAACTACAAACTTGGGACTTTGCCATGCAATACCATGCAATAAGCCTTGTAATACAAAACGATCTTTTCCACCAAACTGTAAGACTTGCGTACCACTTGATTATAAGCCGTTTAAAATGCATTGTTCACACATCTGTTTGGCTTAGTCAATCGAATCCACCTAAAATACGGTTCGCATGCTTGGTGTGCATAGTAAAAATCGGAGCGGCTGAACATCCCATTTCAGTCTCCTTCTAGGAATTTCTATAAACTTTTATTGAATTTTATCATCTTTATATATTATCCATGATGCTTCGTACCGAAGTATCAGTTACCGGCCACTTTTTATAAAGAAATTTGAAATCATTGTATAAACCCAGACTGATCCTCATCCAGGTATATTTTCGCTTTTCCGTACCTAATATGTTTACCATCCTACCCCACAACGATTTTTTGTATAGCTTGACGATCCACCTCCAGTCGCAGTCTATCACTGCTTAGCGTAGCCCCTCCTGGGAAATTCTCTCAAACCTTTTTCCTTCGCATTCATCTTTCCTTCGTAGCTTGTGCCCTTCACTCAAAACCTTACCGTTGAGGGGGTGAGTGAAAGTGAGTGAAAGCAAGAAAATAAATGGAAGTCCTGCTGTTCTGCACAAAGGTTCAGTGATGAATGTACCTATTTGTATTTCCAAGAGGTAGTCGTCGTGTGGTTGAGAGTGATTTCGAATTTATTCCTTTTTCAAATGAGACCACCTCACCCAAACAAGCCTTGATTTCATGCATGATCCCACCCGAGCCCGCTACAAAACAAATGGCTCTTAGCAAACCGGACTACACAATTGTACACTTTGAGTCCCTTTTGAGTTGTTACGTATTTGCATTGTGCACAAAAATACTGGGAAAGAAGCAGAGCATGCAAATGTTATACGTTCAAACGAAACGAGGTGAAAGGACAAAGCGAGACAGCAGCACAAGTAGCACCGATTGCTAATATATTTCGAGATCACAAGCGATGTACAATAACAAATCCTTCCGCTCTACTCAGAAAAGATTATAGTGCTTTCCCTTTGTTGTAGTGAGTACCTTTCTTGTCAACTCACCATAAGTATATACACACACTCAGTGAGAAGCACGTCGTGGAGGACAAAGCGAGGAGAAGCAAACAACAAAACACTTTTTTGTTTTTAGTTCGCTAGAATTGGAAATTGAATTGCGGCTTATTAGGAAATGGGTTTTACCCTTTCCATACGCCTTCTGCTCGTGAAAAACCTTATGTGAATTCGTTCTTAAGTGACACGAAATTAGTATGGAGAGGCTTTCCTCCAGATCTTGGACTGCGATTGCACTACAGAGAAACTCGAGAGTACAAAGAGAGATTCTTGATTGGTTTACTCTATTAAGAAAGTCTACTCACAAGAGACTCAAGCACAGCGGGCGAAAAGATCTTGTTTGGCACAGGTAAACATCTACTTGTATGAATATTCAGGATTTCTTCGGGCTGAGTACACAAAGTTTACGTGCTTGTCCTACGATTTGCATTAAAGGATGCTCAATGCAATGGGTTTTGGAAAAGAGACACTGCTCCTACTTAATCATTAAATCATTGCGCCTAAATATCCATTTCGTGTAATCCTGTCTTTCGTTGTACCAGTCATGCGAGGAAGTCGTTTTTATTCATTGCTTGTAGTGAGATTTACGAACAAGAATCGATTTTTATTGTGGGATGAAATTGCTCTTGTTTCTCGAGTACGGTTTAGATGAAGTGATGCTCAGGTAAATACGGAAGTGGTGCAGGTGAAACAACTCGTAAGTAGCGGTAATGGTGGGATCTAATGCTAAATCCTCTAGCACATCACGGATAAAATATTTATGATCTGGTTGAATGGACAGGATGGAGTAAAAATAAGAACAATTCTCATTTAGCACACGGCTAATGATTTTTATCTTCATCCACGGCTTTTGAATATTGATTAGATGGCAATATCTATTTTAACACCATTACCGTAACATTTACAGTTTTCAGCTACCACTTAATCGGCAAGGAAGACAATCACGGCAATTTCCTTGATGTGTTCCATAAGCTTTACAAAGCTTCATATAAAGGTCAATAGATGAATCATTGTAAAGGAATATTTTATATAACAAATTCTATTGTTAGCGTAGTTTCGGCAATTTTCTTGATGTGTTCCATAAGCTTTACAAAGCTTCATATAAAGGTCAATAGATGAATCATTGTAAAGGAATATTTTATATAACAAATTCTATTGTTAGCGTAGTTCTATTTGGAATCGACTGCTTGACAAAATATCCATACAACACACGATTTCATTTCGAATACTCCTATACACACAACTGCCTCGCATATTATATTTAGGCGTGTTATGAAACATTGGTTGCCCAGATTTTGTATATGAATCAATCACCATCATCAAGTTGAGGAAAAAACAAGCCATTTTACCAACCCACGCAAAGCAAGATATGCCAAAAAAACTGTGGTACTATTCAACGAAAAGTTTTCTATGCGTATAAGCTAGCCAAGTACAGCCAAGTAGTGCTTAGAATTTTTCTAGGAAATGATTTCTCTTTTTATGTTGATGACGACTTCCAGGATTACCTCCGCCTTACGGTATTCAGCCGAGCTTGACTTGAGCAAACTGCAGAAATTGCATGAGCGTGACAAGATAAAACCCATATTTTATCATATCATAAGATATCATACATATTTCATGCAAACACGAAAATCGTTTAGAATTCCCTTTCAACGAAAAGGAATAGAGAAAGTACGGGGAAAGTGGTTCAAGTCCTCAAATAAATATAGAACTGTCAACATACACTGTTCTTGAATCGAATGCACAAAGTTTAACAAAGTCGAAGTAATTCTAGAGGAAGAAATGCATATAAACGAGAACTTCGCAATTTATATCAATGTTTGCCGATGATTTTTTCAGTGTCGCACAAAAAATATGTCAAATGAGACAAGCAGAGCACATTACACGCTACATGCATGCTGTCAAGGTGTGACGAGCATGTAGCGCTACTGACGAGACGGAACGGGATGAAGCTGCAAACNACGCTACATGCATGCTGTCAAGGTGTGACGAGCATGTAGCGCTACTGACGAGACGGAACGGGATGAAACTGCAAACATAACTTCATACTGGTAAGATTCCAGTCCCTGAACGTCTGCCCTTGGAATGTACCAAGGGAATTCAGAGAAACTAGTAGAGCTAGACACGAGCCAGGTATGAATATGATTGTAAAAATATGAAGGTCTTCCCGTAGAAGAGAACAAGTTTTGACAGTAACTGCGGAAAACAGATGTAAATAGAAGGAGGTGCGTATTTACATAGGTCTGCAAGACTCGCGAAGGTGTACCCCGTGAATAAAACTGCTACATTGCCCGGGCCATAAAAATATGGTAAAACGTAAAGGCAATAAAGAATGTAAACTGTAAAAAATGTAATGGCAAAACGAGCCATCTTTCGTTTGCCTTTTGCGTTGAGTACGCTTCACCATAAGGTTTTTATGAATATTGGTTGTAGGCCACGCGTTGTCAGCTTGAGGGTTAGCACAACGAAGACCGTCATTTTTCATGGTTTAACTGAAATTCACATTCAGATTCCAATTTCAACCAAGACCATTTTTTCGTCCCTGTGTTGGTTATCCTGTGTACGAGTAAAATCAGTCTACGAAACGGCAAGCAGGTGAGCAAGTCAAGAAAGCATAGGAGTAAAAAATTCAAGAAAAGAATCGAATAAAATGCATACGCAAGTATGCACTAGTATGTTTACAAATAACCTAACTTCTATCTATTATCGTTTGTCGAACATCTACCCAGATTAACACCAAGCAACCTATATTCATCAATGCGTTGCAAATTTTCCTTGGAATTAAAAGACGGCCCTGATTTACACAACCGTAATAAACTTGTGGTTCGTACGTGGCATCACGATACAGTCGGGATATGTATACCCAGAGTTTAGTACACCAAATCGTTACTGTAAAATGTGGTTTTCAAAGTAGTTCTTCGATTGCTAAACCAAAATGATTTTTCGCTGTGGTGGTGAATTTTTTACGATCACTTTCTTCCTACTTATTACTTCCTAAGTATATCAAAACATCCAAAGTATACAAGTCTGAAAGACAGGCACTATGCAGGAAATGAAGAAGTGTGATTTTTCTTTGAACATTGCAAGCTCGAGAGCAATAATAAAGGATTACATGTGCAATCAATGTGGTCACATTGTTCCTTTTTGTCATTAAAAGACAATCAGGAAAAAAAAGTAGTGCACTGTTGTGCACCACAAAGATACAACGGTTCAATGTGTCCTCTGCTTTTCACGAGTCATTGGTGCTTTACAGCTCGGAGAGAGTCGCATCATTCATACGTTATGTCGTGTGAGAAAGTAAGGACACAATAAACCAACGCCAATGCGCCCACAAAATCCTTCGTAATAACCTCAGGCCAAAAGTAGGGCTCACAAAGGAAAACATGTGAGAGACGGAGAAAGCAAAGAGAGCGAGTGAAAGTAAGAAGGTAAACACAAACAACATGATATAACACATCACACATTTGCTTGAAGTATTCGCAACGTGTCACCAACAAACAACGAGTATTTTTATCAAGCCTCAAATATCTATTTCGGTATATCTTTTAGACTTTATCAGCATTATTTCGTCAAATGATTCCTCATGTTTCGTAAATCGATGGAAATATTTCATTTCTGGAACACGACCGTATCTCACACATATATCCTACCACACACCCCGTCTTTTCTTTGGATGACGTCTTTACCCCATCGAATTACTTTATGTCTCATATTTATCTGTCTGTACACATTCACATTTCAGATTGCGTTCTCCTCAACGAAACTCTAGATCTCCCTGATGGAATGAAAATTACGGGAAATTTTGTATGGGGAAAGCGAAATCGAAAAAGTAATTCAATTCACATGTTGTGTTTTGTCGTCAAATATTAAACAAGCATTCTATACAGATAGTGGTGAGCTCCGACTTTTCGTCTTGTTTTTCACCGAAAGTCAGAGAAGATAATGGCACCCTGTACACCACGATACACATCTTCAGGATGACAAATATCATATAATGAATCTCGAGTGCATTATATATACAACACATAAAAGGAAAACTGCTTACCTCCATGTTTTGAGCATAAGTGCACCGTAGGCAAGAGAAAAGCCGATTTCTCTAAGCCAAACACGAAGCGTACAAGTTATCACGGAAGGGCTGGGGTACATCACAAGGATCTAAAAATGGAAAGCACATAATGAGAAATGGCAACTCCACATTTCTCCCTCACAACATCTTCCACTCCTCCCGTCTCCTTTCCCCAGTTGGATACAATTACGATAATATGTGATCAAATCATAATGAAAATATGTGGCAAAACAAACACTCTCTGCCCATAAGCTGAA
>JAHZMW010001329.1:0-26236 GCA_027743745.1 Alloscopus bannaensis | reverse complement strand
TTTGCAATTTGGTCATCGGGGTAGTCCAAGTCTGGCTCAGGGATTTCATTGGATTTGCAAATATTTACGAAGACTTTCGTCCCCGTGTCTTTGTCAAACGTTTTCACGCACAATCCTGAAACCAGCAGACAAGCATAATACATGAGGTTGAAGATTAAATCATGCTTGTAGAGCAACATATTATTAAAGTAGTACTGTACTTTACAATGTACGTAATAAATACCTGGTTGAGGAATAATAAATTTGCATTGAGATTGTTCCTTCCGATCGCTCGGCGTTAGCAGGGGCCGGTCACCAATTGACACCGTGGTATTTGCAGGTCCATCAGTCTCCTGATTATCAAAGAATCATGATTCAAATAATACCTGAAGGTGTTCTGTAAAATATCGGTGACTTAATAATCACAGACAATCTGAATATTTCAAGGTAGCTTGCCAGTTCTTTGTGTAGACCACCAATCAGTAGATTTCGGGTGAGAATGGAATCATCAACATCCAAGAAATTTGACATTTTCCAAAACGTAAATTCAAGAGCTTTGTTTTACTACTGCTTAGCGGTTACTGCTAAAGATGCTGTTCAAGATGTTGACTGGTCTGGTACAGGTGTCAAAGTGCTTTTATTTCCACTGTCCTGCTGAATTCCACTGACAAGTCCGTACACAGCGGTGTTGATAACCTAAAATAAAAGTGATAATAAAGTCAACTCATGACTCAAACTAACAACTTCGGAGCAATTTTATAAAACTTATAACCTGGAGAATTGCGTGCCACAACAACCACCTATGATTGGGCATGACCTTCTAAACTATATTTTAAAATAGCTAACTATCAGTCAAGCAGATTATCTTTCTTACCTGCCCAATAAACAAGTGTCTTCTGTAACAAGCTTATCATGTGAGCCCACTTAAAATCAGCTTACGCTTTTTTGCACAGGAGTAGGACATTTATATAAATACTACGTAGAACGTACAAGCTCTGATTCTTGATATACTATAAAAATTGCTGAAATTTAGTAATTGTTGCGGGCTATTCTGTCCAGCGATACTCTCTTTGTTTGATCAATCTGATCAAGGTAGACAATAATATATTCCAGAAGTATTCAAGTTCACAATCGTTGTATGTATTTAGGTATGTAATTTTGTAAACCACAGCACATGTGTGGATTCACTAGATATGAAAGTGTACTCGGGTCTTGTTATTTCTATCTCTGGAGAAATATGTACGCGCCAGCTACCACTTCACCCCGTCCTACTATGTGCACATACTATTATCTTTCCAGATCCTAATGAAAACCGGAAGTGAACAATGATAAGCACGCACTGATATTAATTGAACAGCTAATTGTAATGTTTGGCAAAACGACAATTAGTACTCATATTCTAATTTATTTCGGTTTCTCTTTCAACAATCTTTATTTGTCAGTTTAGAGCTAATTGTAATGTTTGGCAAAACGACAATTAGTACTCATATTCTAATTTATTTCGGTTTCTCTTTCAACAATCTTTATTTGTCAGTTGTATGTAGCTGACACAAGTGTGAATATCTCACAAAACGTCCTGCGACTATTAATATAGGTACTTCTATATTAAATTACTTTCTAAATTTTCAACATAATGTGGAAAACATGGTGAGAATTCGGAACTGGATAACGTCCACTCTAAAATTAGTTAATAAACTGAGTTTAGCAAAAGCTAGATGGTAATTAGCCGCTATTCTCTTAAATTAAGAGTCTTAACCCAATCTAATATTATTATTGACAAAAACTGTTGTATTCATATACTTAATTTCCATCACAAGTCGTAGTAAGTTGTTCGGCGGAGTCTAAAGACCAATATACTGTCTGCTATTATAATACGGTGAACATTCTCCTTATTTTATTCGAGCATGTAATAAATTGTGAATTTATGGCCTTCCTGATGCTCCGGGTATCATAAATTGTGTTTTACAATTTCTGTAATTTTATTTTTCGCGTTAGTGTTAATTAATAGATTTGTTGCCGTTGAAGGCAAAACTTTAGCGTTCAGCCGATTATAATAGTCCTAACTTTAGCTTATTAGCTACAACGCG
Source organism: Alloscopus bannaensis (assembly GCA_027743745.1). Classification (NCBI taxonomy): domain Eukaryota; kingdom Metazoa; phylum Arthropoda; class Collembola; order Entomobryomorpha; family Entomobryidae; genus Alloscopus; species Alloscopus bannaensis. Next base: position 24,170 of record JAHZMW010001329.1, on the reverse strand, counting down.
TTTACTGTAGAAAACGGAATCGCAAGGGTCATTCAATGTTCATAGGAACATCATTCGAAGCACCGCTGGACGTATCGCTTTGCACGGACTCGTACAGGGTTTGCAATTCCTGACTGTTTCGGATGTGGGCCACAAATTCCATTAACGGCATATGCTTATCTGTAAAAGAATTGAATCCAATTGTTTACGTTTTATACTTCTGAAATCATTCAAATTTGACTCACTGAATTCATTTTGTTATACGCAGGTAATTAATAAAAATTATGAGGCATTGCTTCAAATTACAGTGGAAAACAATAATTTTTTCCAAAAATATTTTGCTGACTTACTCGAACTTGAGTTTCAACGTATAATTTAGGTAACAATTGGGGAAGCAAATCTCTAATCAATGCCGGCTTATTGTGAGCTGCCGAGTTGAAAGCTACGAGTGCAACTCGCCTCACATTAATATCAGGATCTGCGAGACTCTTCAAAAAGTCACCAATGTTCTGTTTTAATAGTGGATCAATGGGCTGAGGTTGATCAACAATGGTAAACTTCACTGCGGTCACAACGGTTGTTCGCAAGAGATTTGAATCTGACAACAACGCTTCCTTAAGCCTGGGTAAGAACTTTTCTGGATTTGCTAATGTCAGCCGTCCAAGGCACTCTGCAACAACGTTCCTGGTGCCTTCCTCTGGACACTCAGCATGAGCAAAGAGTGCGCTCCAAATATCTTCAGTCCACATCGATATATTAACATTTTGTTGTGCTGATATGATCTGTAAAAATTGCACACAAAAATTTGTAAGTTACGGACAATGTTAAAATGAACGAGTTAGTAATGGTAAATGAAAGGATTGTTAAAAAGCTTGCCTCTTTTAGTGCGTGAAGGAGAAGGTACTGTTTCTTTGGTTGTTGTCTCATTTCATTGAGCAACGCTGGTAAAAAGTTTTGTAAATTCCCAATTGCGACGGATCCAAACGCGTAAGCAGCAGCAGTTTTAATTTCTTCAGAAGAACTTGAGAAACAGTTGAGGATTTCGTCTCGTAGTCTTACCAGCTGAGAGAGATCACTGCAAAAAAATAATATCAAGTTATGTTTTAAATTGTACCAGAATCCGCGTAACAGAGCTGCCATAACTAAATTATTTACTTACACATGTCTGCCAATTTCTCCTATAGAAAGTAGAGCAATCACAACTTGGGTATCTTGGAGTGTGGGACCTTTAGAAAGTTCATTGACAAAGCTATTCGCTACGGCTAATGCCTCATGAGGTCCAGATCCTACGCTGATGACTGAAATGCACTTGGCCAAACTATAAAAACTTTGCTTATGATGAGGCCCTACAGTGGATTCTGCTTTTGAGGGACTGAGCACACTTTCAGACTCCAGAAAGATGGCAAGAAGTCTAGTTGAAGAGTAACCTTCAATGTTTGCTTTCACCAAGGCCTGCAAAAACTCCATCAACGCACCCAAGGCTGCACCTAAATTGTTAAAAAATATATCCCACTTATAAGTATATTACTTTTTTTACAATCTTACGTATTTGCATTTGTAACTAACCTTGCATTAGTGGTGATCGCACCAGTACTTTGATGGATTGCATACACACCTCTGCGGCTTGCTGTAAAGCTCGTTGCTGATAAATCGCTATGGATGTCATTAGTTGTAAAGCTTGCTGAGCACAATGCAGATCACCTTCGCTAAGTAGTGGAGGAAGTTCAATTATCACGCTATGCAGCATTCCAGTCTCGATCAAACTGTATCTAAATATTTCAAAATTATATACATACCATTGTCATATTAGCTCATCAGTTTAGATTCTAAATTCGCCAAACAATATACCACATAATTTGACAAAAACAATATTGTTAAGATGATAATATCCTAACCTTCTCATAAGAGTATCTAATAGATTCAAAGTGGCTAATTTCAAAGCGCGCTGATTTTTTCTCAAGAAAGATGCCAACACAGTAATCGCTTCTCCCAAAACAGCAGTAAGATCCAAATCAGCCAACTGTGACGAAGCCATGAGGTTCAGAGCTTTCACCGCAGTGAGTCGGGTAATCTCGTTTTTCAATCGCTCCAAAAATATTGGAATGCAAACACTCCATTCCGAGACAATGTATCCTCCGAGATGTGCCATTAACGTTGCCATTGTGGTAATTGCTGTTTCCTTAACTTCCTGGTCAATATCGGTGGCTCTGAGACGACGAAGAACGACAGGATAGATTTGATGGGCAATTCCTGCAGCGTTTGCATGCTCCATACTATCTGTTCGGACGACTTTTATTAATACTTGGAGAGCTTGTAACGCCTCCGCAGTGACCTTATAAAAGTTGTCCCCTGCACACGTCAAGAGAGCAGGCAACAGAACCTCCACATGTGGTTGAACAATCTCGATGGGATGCGAGGCCATGATGCAGTACACAAAGCTTAAGGTGTTGGTTCGAACATTGGATGTGGAATTCTTGTCCCTAAGCATAATAAAATTACCACAAATTGTAACATTGCCCTATTAGCAGCTGGCTTCTATCAAACACAATTTGACAAAGATAAAGAAAAAAAGATAAAGACTTACGACAAGCATACTAAAATTCCATTCATCATGTTGGCCAAGAATGGAGCTAAACATCCAGGCAAAACACCAACCAGATCCGAAAGCAACTGCAAAGCGACCTGCCTACTTTTGATATTCTTCTCCTTCAGTTGCTTCTGAACGATTTTCACTAGTTGTGGAATCTGAGAATCCAAAGCCTGCACAGCGGCTGCTGCCTCAGGGCTTGGTGGTAAACCGGTTACTCTTGATTCATTTAACGCGGTGACTGCCGGTTTGGTCATTCTCAGCAGTGCTCTGTAAGCACTGAACACATCACACCGAACGTTTTCCTCCCGTTCTCTGAAGCGCACGATAAGCATGAGGGACACGTTCTGGTAAATGTGCAACAGCATGTCTGGTCGTGATACTATGACTGCTTCAATACACTTGGCAGCTGCTCGCCTTACCTAATAAAAAAGAAAGTATTAATTAAATTAAATACATAAATTTAATTCAATATTCAACGGCTCAATTGAGATTGTTTGGTGCTTGACAAAAACAAAATCGTCTTACTTTCCACGACATGTCATCATCGTCAGAATATTCGTCTTCCTCCTGCTCATCCTCGTCATTTTGATCATCATCATCATCCCCTGTGGTAGTGTCCATGCTCTCCTCGTTCAGAGGATTGAAGCCGGAGCCATCATCGTCATTATAGTTGGGATCGTGTGAAATCAATTTCACACAAAGCTGGAGGACGCTTTCGAGACGACCCAGAGTTCCCATTTCTTGAGGGCAACGCGTAACAAATACCTCAAGAGCTTGCAGCGTGTTTTCTTTCAGTTCATCTTCCTCACTGTGCTGACAAGCTTCCATTAACATCACGACCACTTGGTCCAGGTAATCGGCAAAGCGTTGACCAGCATTTTTGCAAACAGTGGCACAACACTGAATATATGTGTTAGCGTGACCAGTCTTGATTCCTTTCTGCATTTCCTCCACTAAAATTCCTACCATTTTTTGATAATGGGCTGCACCGCAAGATGCTGCCAAATGTCCAAGAGCGACGACAGTCCTTTTTCGAACTGCTTGACGACCAGAATTCAATTGTGGAAGAAGGGCATCCAAGAGCATGGCATGGTATTGCTGTAAAATCGGCCCAAACCGTGACAGTAAATCACCCAATATATCAAGCGCTTCTAACTGAACTGTCACATCCTCTTGCTACAAGAAAGAAAAAATACACGTACATATTAGTATTTACTAATTATGCGTCAAGGTCAACTGCGTATTACATTGCGCATTATTATTATGCGTATAATAATAATGTAAATGACAAAAATGGATCCACTGTTTTCAGTACCTTCGCTATTGCCACTGTTAATTTCCCAATGATTTTCTTACAGATGACGGTGGCCAACTGTTGGGAAGTCAACGGTAGCTCGGTGATTACAGTTTTTAGACCAATTGATGAAATGTCGCGTAGTTGTTCCTTGTCACCAGTCATATTTGTGCACAGGGTATCAACAATTGTTTCCACTTGTGGTTCCTTTACTTTGGCTACAAGTGGACCAAGACTAAAAATATATAATTAATTGATAATCAACTCTTTAGCAATAATCAATTAGGTAAAAACACAATCAGCAAGAGCAAGGTTTATCATACCATTTCACAGCTAAATTCTGCACTTCACCATTCTTGTCCTCCAATAGTTTCAGCAGCATCCTCACAACCTTACGCTCTGAATCATCATCCAATTTGATGGAATCCTTTTGGAGTTCGGACATCAGATCATTGGTAGCCATAAACCTGAAGTCCTTGTCGCTGGAAGTCATCTATAAAACACCCAATATAAAACTTCAAGTCACCCATCACAAATGTAAATACGCAAAATATAAACAAAAAGTCAAAACGAACCTTCTCCAGCAGGTTGGCGATGTGAAATGACACCGTCGACATTTTGACTCACTTCTGAATTATTCCCTCCGCAAGTTAACAGAATTACGATTGAAGTTGACTCCTTGGTCGCTAATTCAAACTCCCATTAACTGACTTCAGTTAGTGACAACTGCCACGGATTGCCTGTAACCAAAGCAAATTACATTCACGCACTCACAAAATCAACACCTGACAAAATGACAACTCAGTAAAACTGGTCAAAACACTCCAAATACAGTCTAACAACTTACCTCAGCTGTTTTCACTGTGTCATTCGCCAATTCACCTCTACGTCAACAATACACACAACAAACGATCCCGTTTGTTTACTCAATAATCTGCTAATTGTTGAAGTACACAGGAGCACACAGTATTAAGTTTTTGGTTACAAAACAACGTGTGTGACGGGAGTAGAGCGTTGTTTCCGATTTTTTTCTGATTCGTCCAACTTTGTAATCTGTCGGCTTCCTCCAACGAAACGCTGCTGTCCTGGTGACGGTCGTCGTCTTCCAGAGATATCCTTTTCCTTTTGTTGAAGACACGAGAAATCCAAAACCTCCAATTCCAGCGAAAGAATGGAAAGGAAGGAAGTACTCTCTTCGCAACTAAAAAACACCACTATTTGTTGTTGTACTTGAAGAAAACTCGTTCCTTTTCCAGTTCCAGCAACAAGAATCACAGAAACTCTTAGTTTTTTAAGCTGACGACGATAGGATTTGATATAAAAACGCGATAAAATGTTGTAAACTATCGACGATCACAGTACCTTCATAAAAAACGATACATAAGTGTAGCAGGGTAGGGATATGATATACTGGATACTTGAAGAGAAAATTGTATGAGTGAGTTTGTAAAAAAAGTGCCGGATTTTATGTGAGTGAGACAGGAAAATTTTCTACTCGATTTTGAATGTGTGCGTGTTTCAGGCTGAAAATGTTGCAGCTTCCCCCGGTTAACGGAAAGTTCAATGCTTTTCTTTATCCCAGCTTGTCATTTGATCAACTTTTACCCTTTGTGCTGGACAAAATTCGTATCTAAATTTCATAACGTTTCTACTTTTTAATTTTTTAAAATATGATTTAACGTCTTCACATATTCTTAAATCAATTGGTATTTGGAATTGACCACAGTAATCAACATTGTCATATTTTTTTAATTGAGGAGCGAACATGTTAATTGCGTCATTTTAATTGTCAGACGCTATTAATTATTACAGCCAACTTTCACCTATGGAGGTCTTGACATTTGTATGTGAATAAAGAAAAAAATCAACGTTTTCGATGCCGTCGTCGTGCATTTAGAAGTAATATAAACTGGCTTGTTGTTAGTTTGACTCGACTCGGTTTTTTTATTTAACTAAACACTAAAAGACAACTGAATTATATCTTTAATTTACTCATCAGCACGGCATCAATTTCTCGTTTAAAAATATCATTGTTGAAAGTGATCGATTAGGTGTTTTCACTCTTTCAATCAGTAATCAGCTTTATGATTTTGGAAAATGTAGCGTAAAAACAAACAAGCATATAAACTTCTCTGGTTATAAATACGTTCAAATCACATTATTCATGACGAAAAAAACATCATTATAGAATCATGGAAGCGGTATAGGTTTCTTCTAGAAATTTTCATACAATGGCAGGGACGAGCTGTCAAAGAAGCTACATACAGACATAAATATAATAATATTTGGGTGTTCATATACCTGTAATTAAAAGGGTATTACATTTTGGACTGCAGTTGTTGCACTATGCACACTTCTTCCCGTCTTCATGAGAAAGATAGGATTGAAGGAATGACAATGTGTGTGCAATGTGCTCACGTGTGTGTACGATGTGCATTCATCATAGCACATAGCAATTTGGTGTCAGCAAATATTGGTATGTGAAGTAAATCTTGAATGAGATCGTGTAAAATATACTGTATACACCACTTATCGTCACCATTATCTTTTATCTATAACGTATGTAGTTTGGTCTTCTTCGTGTGTGGCCTTATATATCATACATTGCCCAGTAAGTAAAGAAATAACGAGAACGAGCAGATTGTTATATTGAATATTAAAATTTTTACGTACTATAATGTCTTCATGTGTATAAGGACCAAGGAATTGAACACCTCCCCACAACCAATCACATCCACACATTTCTTCACATGAGACGCAAACAAATCCAGTAAATATGAACAAACGACTCGAGTCAACCGAGTTCGACATTTTAGACATGTTACTCCTGCTAACACTGGCATTGTCCTGACGTGAACTCCGAGTTAGCTGGAGGGATCAAACGGAGTCAGTAGAATCGTGAGGCGAATCATTTTGGAACAACGTGGACCACACCATATATCGTTCGAACCATCGGACATTCCTCCCAAAAGGTGATGTTATGACCGAAAACGTTTTCTGTATTTTTTGCAAAAGTTTGAATTGTCGGTAAATCGCATTCGACCTCAGGTTAACAATTTTATAATTAAATTATGTTCATACAATCTCGCTTTGATTACATGCATAAATCCAGGCACCTCTATACCTGTGGGAATATTCTTAAATCTTGTTCCAATCAATGGCAATCAAGTAGTTAAATGGAAAAAATAAGTAATCAAATATAAATGTGACACAATAGCAAGCCAAGATGTCTGACGCTGATTTGTTCGGAAAATCTCCGAAGATGTGGGTCAATGAGATTTGTGTGAAGCAATTGGTTCAACCGCGCTGGGACGTGAAGGAAAAGTCTCCAGGCCCTCCACCCGTTTTTGTGTGCCTCTTGACCATCACATACAAGGATAAAGTACTCCGAGGTAATGATAAGCTAAGCCTATATAACAGCATAGAAGCACGTATAAAATGACGTGGGGAATCGGGGAAATGAGTCTACTGTAATGTTTCCTCGTTTACAGTTGAGAAGACGGGAAAGACGAAAAAGGAAGCTGAGCAAGAGGCCGCGAAGGAAATGCTCTTGGGAAGCGACAACTTGGGAATGACCCATGCTCAGCTACACTCACTGAGCTCCATGAAAAAGGGCTCGACTGCCTCCCCATATCCGAGGTCAGCAGACTCTGTAATGAATGCAAGAGGAGAAATGGAGGAAGATGTTGGGGGAGTTTCTGACACGGACGATGCAGAAATAAAGACTGATCCGATAGGAGAATTGTTGGCAATTTGCATCCAAAACTCGTTGCCTGAACCCCTGTATCAGGTACTTTAGTAGAAGCTCAATGTCTGATATGGGTTTACACGTTGTCACTCCGGATTCTCTATTTCGCATGCTTCCAGGATACGTTGATGGAAGGTCCGCCGCACAAAAGGATTTTTACTGTGACGTGTCTTGTAGATGTCCAGGAAAAGCGTTTGACGCAGAAGGGCAGGCGGTATAAGAAACAAATTGCCAAGAAGGTTGCTGCATTTCGGGCTTTGCGTCAGGTCAAGGTGCTAGGTCTAAAGTGCGTCCTCCTTCAACCCAACAAGACTGCCGAAGAAGACACGAAAATGCCTGAGAACGAAGAGGCTGTGAAATCGCCGGTTTCCGGGATTGATTTTGATGTAAGGAAAAAGCAGAACATTAAAGCATGCGGAATACTTGACAAAGGTTGTCAGGTTTTTCTCTAAACTGTCATGCATACAATATTGAGACATTGCCTTTTGATTTTATTTTGCAGGAAATAAACAATCACTTTGATAAAATGTCCACTTCGGACAGCCCGATGTCTTTTATCAATGCCTTTCTAAAGCCAGGAAGCCGACGGTTGTGCACTAAGCAAAGTGATAATTGTTTTTCACTTATAATTGACTTTCCTCACATTTATCAACATATCAAAGGGTCTACCATGATGGACAACATTTTGGTAACTAAATTGTCTTTATTCAATGGGTCTGATTCAATGATAATTCGGTTGAAGTTGATTAGTGCATTTTATAATTGAGCGTGGCTTTGTCCGTGATTTTTGTAGGCTAAACCTATGGGAGAAATGCTGAATGCCCTGAATAATCACGGAGGACCGAAGAAAGTTCTTAGCACAGTGGCACGTGAGATGGATATTCGGCTTTCTCTACTGACCCCCGGGGCTTTAAACGGAGGGGCCTCAGTTGCCTTTATAAAGATGAAGTTCCCTGTGGAATTAAAATACAAGTCTATGCCAAAGTACGCCGTGGTGAACGCCGTTGGTAGCAGCAAAGCTGATGCAATGAAGAAAGCCGAAATTGAAGCGTTGAAGTTTTTAAAAGTGTGTTTTTACCATACATTTACTTGAGCGGTTTTAGTGCAAAATAATTCCAATATAGTAACTAGTAAGGGTTGAAAATGCTGTAATTTTTTACTTATAGTGTCAAGATGCCAACATTGAGACGCTTGTTAAAATTGTAGCATCCACTATTTACTAAGCAAATGATTGCTTTTTACTTTTGATTAACTTCCTCCCACATTTATCAAAATGTTTATAAAAAGGTCTAAGGGTATTTACATGAGATACAATAAGCACTAAAACCGCTTTAAATTTCACCGATTGCCAACGTTGATACACTTGAATTGTGGCATCAACCGTGCCATTAAAAAGCTGTGTTGTGCGCTAACGGGGATTTGTGCAATTAAGTTAAGAATACAATTACAATTTATCAAGCCCGTGGTGGCTGTCAAGATACATATATCGTCGGGGAGCGATGCAAATGTCCTATCTCAAAATCCGGCGAAAAGCAAATGTCTTATCTCAAAATATATATGCAATTCTGTGATGTAATATTTAAAAAAAATACTTCTCAAGATCTCTATAAATCAGTTTAGGTATGTTATTTAATTTTATTAGTTCGTGCAAGTTAGAAAATTCATCAATCCATCTGTTACTTAGGGATGATACATAAAGAAGCTTCGAAAATGAGGGGGGAGGGGGGGGTCTGACCCTAACGTGACACTAATGTAAATGCTGCCATATACGTAATATTAAAAGAGTGTTACATGTGGGGGAAGGGGGTGTAAAAAAAATCGTTTTTTTTTACCGAAGCTTCTTTATGTATGCTCCCTTTCTGGCACCATTCATAAAGTGGAAAGTGCAAGTCTTTTGACATCTGACTTAGGCTTTCACCCACGAGATCAACTCAATAGTATTGAGTCAATACATATAAAGCAAATGCTTTTTTTGCAATTGCAAAAATCTATGGCCGTGCTTTCACGTAGGTGCATAATATGTATCGGATTCCAACGTTTTAATCGGTCACAAGATCGCTGACAGAAACGTTGTTTTTAAGACACGTAGATATTAGCAGTGTGCACAAACGTTTTGCACTTTTCCCTTTCTGACGTAAGAACCATTGCATACAGGTTACAGTGCTATGTGTGGTTTACTTCTACGTTCAGGCTACACGATACAATACATGCAATAGAAATGCATAGAAGCTTGTAAGTTTACAAGCTTCTATGCATTTCTTCACAAGTTGTTAGTACTCTTGACTGCAAAAATGCATTTTCACATCAAGTGTCAAGAATACGGAACAGAGCAACGTAGACGGTAAAGCTGCACTTTTTGTGTGATAATAATATAGTATGCAAAAAATTGCAAAATGTGAGGTATTTTTTGGGCTGTGTTGTTTTGGACAATTTCATCTCGATAATTTAATAATATTGCTTGTTTACTTCCAGAACGTGAGCATTTTTCGTATCATTCCGTGATGTGCACTTGCCGGTGAACTTTAACTTTTCGCCTAAAGGCCAGAGGAAAAAGTTTTCCGATTCATTTGATATCCCAACCTTCATGATATCTCATCATTTCTCATCACACGTCATATCTCTTGTGACATGACTCATGTCTTCCCAAACCTTGGAATCTGCTTGTCTCCTTTCTCCACGCACTATCCATACCCTCTATAGAAACTAATTTTATGGTGCACGTTATTGAATAGATAGGAAGACACAAATTGTTTATGCTCTGGCATAAACGTTTACCGTCTTCCCAGAGGATCGTCTCGACAATCTAGTGAATATTTTGTGCCTTAATTAATTAATTAATTCGGCGAGTTGAGTTGTGCGATTTTTTGCTTATCAAGCGCAGTTGAACTCTCTTCGGAAAGACCGATAGGAGGAAGGTTGAAGGTAAATTTTAATTTTCCAACATAATTAATTTGATGGGACATTAAGTGGAAGGGTGTGATGGCGATAATGATCATGATGATTTTTATTGGCAAGCCTTTTAAGTTTGAATGAATTATTTTCTTCAATTGTTAATCAAGGTTGGATCGAGTCGGTAAAATGAGCTCAGAGGGAAGTACTCAAGGATACCATCTCATCTACGATAAGACTCCGAAGACGTGGGTCGAGGAGATTTGTTCAAAGAGGAAGGTGAAAGCAAACTGGGACACGGTTCAAGTGGGAGAACAGATTCCTCCAGTTTTCAAGTGCACCTGTAAAGTCCCCAGTCTGCAGGGTGAAGTGGAAGAAGGTAAGAAATTAAGAAAGCAAAAGAAAAGCTTACAAATTTTCGTTGTCTTCGATGTGGTTTGCGCTTCCCCCCACGTCGGCCCAAACGCTATATTATAAAGCATTGCTATTGTTTTTTTGTATTGATATCCCCCCCACGTCCGCGGACATTTCGCGGCCTCTGCTTATGAATGCTGCATGTGTAAACCCGTTCTTGATATTTATTATGACTATTTTAATTGGTTTTGATTTTATAGCACTAGGTTTTGGGACGACCAAACGTATCGCTGAGCAAAGGGCAGCGCAGCAGATACTTGAAAAGATAACATCACTTTCTGAATTATACAGCATGACCTCCGTCGGGAAACAGGAAAAGTGTGAACGAGGAAAAATTATGTCACAATTATCTGCTGCTGCTAGTGCAGACGAAGTTGACAATGAATGTGTTTCGGACACTGACGACAATTTGATTACTGGCGATCCTATTGGAAGTTTGGTGACGCTCTGTCAACGCCAAAAGTTTGCGGCTCCTACTTACAAGGTACCAGGAAAAGGTTGTTCAAAAGTCTTTGTTGGAAAGATTAAGATTGCTAATTTTTATGTGATTGCTTTAATGTGTATAGGAAGAACAAAAAAGTCAGGGACCTGAAAAGAAGCTAGTCTTTAAAGTGACTGTGAGCGTGGATCCCTTCACGACTCAATTTGGACGAAGACATCGGAAACATGATGCCAAAAAAGTTGCTGCCTGGAGAGCACTTACTGATCTTCGGGAGCAGGGCTATGAATTGGAAACTAAGAAGAAACGTGAAGTGTCAGAGATAGTAAATCTTACTCAAACCGAAGTAACAGCGGAAACGTCTCCTAAACTAACATTGGAATCTAGCGCAGTAGTAGAAAATGAAGATAATCAAACTCTAGATGCCAGCGAATCTACTGATACGCCATCCACATCTCGCGTCCTGCGTAAGCGTCCAAACATAGTTTTGAAGACGGACGAAGACGATGAACTTCCTGAGTCAAATTCGGCCCAAAGAGCAAAGACCGGAAATGATGGAGAATCTCAAGTTGAGGATATGCAAGTAAAGCGACCTAAACGGAAACGGAAGTCATTATTGTAGATTTAAAAAGCAATGTTTGTTTTTCCATGAAAAGTACATATTTGGGGTTTTTTCTATCTTTCTTGACCATCTTTTGGAATTTGGAATGGTTGGTGCATGTCTAAACTCGGGATGTATCCAGATAACTACAATCGTAGATGGGTTGAAGCGAAAATTAGCTCACGAGTTACAATATACTGATGTAAAGCGGGAGTACATGCCTCCACTGGGAAGGAAACTTGTTTGTGAATCGCAGTCTGAAAGTTGCTTAAAGTTTATAAAAGACTATATCCATGTGTTTTTGCACCTTCCAACAAGCACAACTTTGAATGATGCTTTGGTAAATATGCATACAATTTTTTATACATTTCATACGTGACTTAATTGTTAGCTCACTAAGGTTGCTGGCATTGTTTAACGTTGCTTGCTAGACGTGTACGCGAACGAGTTGGATTTCGCGTGTTTTTAAACTTAGAATGTAGAGACCCACTTTCTTCTTAGTATTCGTAAAGTTGTTGTACCTCGTACTGTTCCAGATTCCAAGGGATTTTATTCATCTTCTCGACGACCATGGTGGGCCGATGAAGGTTTTGAAAGAGGCTTCTGTGGATTTAAAGATTGCCCTAAGGTTTTACCGGCCCTTCCCACTTTTGCGGACGAAGAAGGATATCGATGAGAAAAAGTTTTGTGCGTATCTGAGGATGACGTTCCCTTTTCAAGCAAATCACCTTCTTCCTAACAAGAACGTCGTTAGTGGCGTCGGCTCAAGTATAGAACAGGCCAGAGTGACTGCGGCTTTAGAAGCTCTCAAATTGTTAAGAAATGCGCACTTTACGGATAATCTCTTGAATGATTCTTCATTTGAATTTGTAAAAATAATTTAAGCAAATGTCATAATTTGGCTTATACATGTATTGCAAAATTGTTGGTTTACTACAGGCTAATAATGACATGTATAAGTGATCGCTTCCAGCCACTCTTTATTGATGATGGTACATATTTAGAAATGTGGACGCATGAAGACTGAACTGAATCGAAATGCAAAGTCATTTGAATTATACACGAGTTATAGTTATATATTAAATGGATATATTATTTGTGAGTTGATATGTATAGTAGTCGTAATGTCTGTGATCTGTGATTGAATGTATGTAGATGAGTCGAAAAGTGTGAGTTTTTGGAAATATTTTTATAATGGAATACTTTCTGGTGTGGTGACTCGATGCATCTCATCGACGAGGGTTACTAGAAAGTTAATTCTATATATAGAATTCGGATTCTCCATATATGGAGAATCCGAATTTGCTTAAATATCTGCAATACTTACTGGTAACAGTATAAGATAAGACAAGGATAACTGTGGTGTAAAGTATATTATATTGCAATTAGAATGTTGCGAACAGATTTCAACATGATTTCGAATATATTATTATGAATTCTATTCTTGGTCGGCTTAGTTCAGTAGACAAACATGCTTTGTTAGTGGAATGGCAAACCCAGGGTTAATTTTTTCTTTATTGAAGTCCTTCTTGTTCCCGAACAAATGTAGATGTTTTGCCAGAAAACGAATTTCCATGTCAGAATTAATTAAAATTCATTTATAGACACCCGAAAGTATTGCCTCCGTTGTGTAATATTTCGAAAACTGCATATTCTCACTTAATATAGTACGTGTACTTAATCTCTGAATGAATCGTGTAAATAAAGTACTTGTCATAGATGAAGATGATTCAGATAGGTTATTAATAAATGAAGTAATCGTTCCATCATAGTAACTCGCTAGAGTGCTGCCTGTTATTTTAGTTTGCTAATGTTTATTAATACACTAGTTTGAACCGAAGAGTACAAACTACGAACACTTAAATTATTACATGGGCATTGGGATGAAATATTCTGGCGGAGCTGGCTCTGTGGTTGTAGGATTTTGCCGGTTTATATTCATAATATTTTTGAGGAGATTGTTCATCAATCCTAAATTGAAGTCATTGCCATTATTACTGCTCTCCTCATTGCTGGCAACGAAATCATTTTCATTATTACTATTTGGATTATGGCCGCCATCACTGTCTGTAGGGTACTGCGGTGCAGGATTATTGTTAAGATTGAGATTACTTAATGACTGAGCATTTCTAACTAAAGTATTAAGGAAGGGCTTGACGGGTGCTGTAAAAATGTGAGCAAGTTGACCAATCCCTTGGATTAATCCACCTCCGTTTGGAGAGAAGAAGTTTTGCACCGCCGAGCCAGGGTCTGCACCTCTTGTGAGCACTGGTCGCGTTCCCTTTCCACCTAAACCGAAAGGTGGTGCCTCTTCGGTTACTAAATAATAATTTCCGTGGAAAGCAGAGGTGGGGCAAGACTCTCCAACCAGAATTCTGTTCAACTCATGATTGCAATCGCATTTCGACTCCATGAAATCTGTCCACGTGGAGCATCGGCATCCAACAAAGCTCAGCTCGTCTTGAATGGATTCTTTGAAGATTTCGAGGGCCCGAACGTGACTACAGTGAAGGGCTGTGTTTTTTCATAAAATTAGTAAGAAATTGTTTAGCATTCGCATTCAACATTAGGTATAATGTGACTTCATAATCGCAAAAACTACCGTCATAGCTCGGAAGTGCTGATTGCCGACATCCGGGCTGGAAAATTCCGCGATTCTATAACACAATTTCCCTGGTGTATCGTTTAACGTTGTTGTGTATAAAAATTATTGAACATATAACTTGATGCAAATTACGGGAAAGATATCAACGTGACCACATTCTTGCCCCATTCCCAAATGATTAGAGTTCCAAAGGTTATCTCCTCCATCAGTGTGAATCACGTCGACAAAAGCTGCGTCTTCCGGGTCAAGTTTAAAGTAGCTTCCAGCCATTCGAAAGAGTGGAAGGGAGGGATCCAAACCTATGAGGTGATTGTTTTTTCACAAGAGTCCATTCGGCACTCAATTTACAAATATTACAAATATCAAAACGTTTGTTATACCTGTAATTCTAGCCAAAGTCGTACGATTTTGCTGTTTTATATCATTTCCCATTACCCCAGCTGCATGTGCTCCTAGATTTTGATAATTTTATCCACAAAAGCACCAATTATTATTAGTCATCACATTCACAAAGTATCTAACCGTTTGTGAGATTCCCTTTTTAGTGGAAATGGTTATCTTATGGCTTACCCAACCCAAAGCCTATTACATGGATTGTGGACGGGTCAATCTTCAATGACTGCACAACTCTCGCCGACATTTTCCCGACGTATTCGGTAACGGTGACGGCAACCGTGTACGTATACGATCTCGCCGGCTCCCAGTCAACTAGGAAGACATTGTAGCTCTGCTTCTTGTTCATGTATGCTAATATCAATTTGTAATATTAACAATATAAAAAACAGTGAAAGCTACTATTAGAGCCAGTTCTCTTCAGCAATTATACTGCTATTTAGTTCTAAGAAGATCAAATTACCATCTTTGACATCATGAATCATTGGATTCTGCGTGGATTGCATGAAATCATGTATGACAAACTTGGTGGGTTTTCCCCTATCAAAAAACTTGGAGTCTGAGGCATTGTTTACATTGATCTCTTCCGCGTGGTATGGATTGTCTCTACAATTGTTGCAACAAATCAGATTATTTATAAGCTATAAGCGTGTAAAAAAAACTTTCCTCATTCCCTACAGTACCTGAATTTTTAACATTTCCCATTAATTTACGTTTACTTTCCTAAAGTCATCACGTCTTAAGGATTACTTACTAAATTGAAGATTAGTGTATGCTCGAGGCGAATTGTAAGCATAAAATACTCGGTTAGATGCATTCTTACTTTGTGTACAGAAAGAAGTCAACAGGGTAAGAGTTGGAGGCAAGATCCCAAATGATTGGAGGAAACGTTTGGTTATTCGCTGCAGTCCTCACAATGGGGTTAATCTGAAAATTATGCCGGTACCTTGATCGGTCTCGAGTTGGTGCGGCATTCTCAGGAAGCCTAGTAGGAAACTGGCCAAATGGCACAATGTCCAGTCCAGCAAACACATTGACAGATTTACCTATTTAGTGATGGATAAAAATTAGAATTTTCCGTATGTAGTACATCCGATACAAGTAAATCACAGGGGAAATGTCTCGGCAAGCAAATGAAAGCTGGGACATGGAGCTACAAGCTGGTATTCTCCCACCCAACAATTTCATACTAGCAACAATCGTTTGCTCTGTTACATGTTTGTTGTTTCTTACTGCACTTAGAGATATAATGGTAGTCTGATTGTTCACTTAAAGGTTACCTAAATAGATAGCAGCGATGCACAATATTGTCCAGAGTTTCATCGTCAGTACTGTTTGCTTTGTAACCGTTTTCCAGTGCAAACTATGAAAATATCCCACATAATTACAGGCTATGGAGCGCACACGAATCCTTTGAGTTCCCAAGAAGCACACAAGTTTAGAGAACTACTTTAAAAATCCTGAAATTCTCCAGTTTATTGCTGATCCAAGTAAAGAAGTCACGATTTTGTGTTGGTTTTAAGAGATAATCCACATTTCCACAACTTTACCACGCTCGACGGTTACATAAAGTGCGAACAAGTTGCTCAGTGGGTTTAGCAAGTTTCCTCCTAATCCAAATTCGCCATTTTTATCCTACGCTTATTGCAGCAGATTATAATATAAATGTGAAAAAGTTGTGGAAATGCAAATAAATTACTCACGCTCAAGCGTGTGTGCATGTTGCGCTGCAAAAATGTTTAAAAAGTGAGCTTACGCGATTACGTTTGGGGGTGCATTTTTAAAAGCCTGTCAAGCAAACCAAGACAAGATTAAATGCTACGGAAAAAATGCTGTTGAGTAATGTAGTCTGCGAGAGGAGTCTTGTAATTCATGGTTGATGCCTCAAAAGGTATTACCATAAATATCTCTGCTCTCTACGAAAATTCATACCCCAATTTTACTCCGAATAAAGTGGATGCGCGTTTAAAGTCAAAAAGCATGTCAATTCCTTCACATTTTTCAGCAGGTCTGCGATATAGTTAGGAGAACGTTAAAATTCAAAGCGAAACCCCACCCCGCAGTTTTCTTTTCACCTCGACCCATTATGAAACAGGAGTATATACCTGCTAGAAACAAATACGCTTATGAAAGTACGTATGTACCCTAAAATTAACTTCCGTTTTGAAAATTGAAGGGTCTCACACAGAGCCATGATAAGTGGCAGTTTAATTTGATTTAATCAGTGCCTTCTGACAGCCCGTAAAGGTATCACATTGTTAAAATTGGTGACAAAGACGAAATCATTAGTTTCGCTTTCGTTCTTGACATAACCGCTCTATATGATGCAGTTTTCGTGCACATTAATTAGTGTTTTGTTCGCAAACACTAGTGCCACAATGGAAAACATGTTCCTTTGTCGACACTCAGGATATGTCGACAGAGTTTCAGTTGATTTGGGTACTCAAAACGATCTCCATAAATCTCCGGGTGTAATAACTATTAAAGTATCCGGTTTGTTGGATCATTTCACACATTTTGAAATGATGCTGTTTCTTTTTTATTATGCCACGTCATTTTTAAGCACCGGAGGTTATCATAATTGTTCCTGGTCATTGCGTAATATTTATGCGTGACACTGCTCAGGTTTGTAGAGCAGAACAATGCTAGAGTAAGCATTAGATGTCATATTCCTAATAATAGTTATCATTAGCGACGTAGACAGAGAATGACTGCATTTCTGTATTATACACAGCTCGCATGATGTAAAGCAATGAAAACAGTTTGCCCGATAGTTCATTGGCTCATTCATTTCCTAATGGTAGAGATCTGAGAGAACATATCATTTTGTGATGTCATGCAAAAAGTGTACAGTTAACACCAAATATTATACCACTTTTATGGACCATCACCTTTAAAAGTGCAAGCACCTCTTGCTAATTAATTCTTACGCGTCAATGAGCTGCTTTAATATAATAATTATGTAACGCATTGAATTCTAAAGCTTAATGTCCTGATTTTCCATTGTAAAATACTACATTCTTGTTGTACTCCGCAATCTTATAATATCCGCAAAAAACATGCATTAATTACTTGCCACCATTACCATAATTTAACCTTTTGTAATGTTCGTTGTTACTTGCCATCTTCATGTCCTCTGTACCTATGCATTTTTTACGACATCGTGGGAACTTTTTCATTACTCTCTGGAGGAATCAGAATGCATCTCGACGCATGTCGTGCCTTTCAACAAGAAAAAGGAGTGTTTTCCACCTCTCTTCGTCATGTAAATCACCACAGCAGGATTTCTCATGATGATCCTTTTTGGCAAGTGAAATCACTCTCTGACTGTTTTTGTCACACAAAGTCACTCTCCTCTGTGAAGATACGAAAACAATAAATCCCCGAAAGGAGAGAAAGAAATAAGAAAAAAATCTTGTTTTTTTCTGTATTTTTCACAAGTCACAAGTATCATTGCACCTCATCATACCTTTTCTGATACATGTCTGATATGATGTGTACATTTCACCAGAACCTCCTCTCTACCTCACATTTGTCTTGTCGCCACTCTAATGTTGTGATCTCATCGTGGATTTTCAGCTAAATATGGTATTTACTCTTTTGAGCGAAAACTCGCTCTTTTTGCCAACATCAATTTTTCCACAGGTTTTTTTTTCCTCTGAGCACGTCAGGAACCCACATTGATTTACTCGTGTTTGTAAACTTTTCTCCCATTTTCATCAACTCTAGAAAACATTCCTCTCTCTGTTTGTCTGTGACCAATGGCACTCTCCTGATAAGCATCCTAAACAGAGAGAAGTAGGACTATTAACTATAAAAACTATAAAGTAAACGAGCATATTACACGGAACGTCGATGTGAAGTTCATTATGAATGCAGAGAGAGAAATGAGTCTCGACATTCCTTTTTCCATCTTCATCAGCCTCTCTAGACAAACTAGCTCTACGAGATTTTTTATGGCGATAATATGACTAACACTCTGAAGCCTCTAAAGTTTGCTGATCTTGATGATGATTATCGTACCGTCATTTTTTCGATGATGGCATCCATTAAAATACTTATTGGACTCTGGAGATCTGGTTTTCTTTACCACTGCACTCATATAGACAGGTAGATGAGCCAAAGATATAAGTTGTTGATGTCCTGATGGTACAAATGTAAATGTTGGATTTTTTGTACATTTGCATACTTACGTGTAACTAATGAACAAATGTCGTCTGATTCTGAACATTGTTTTGAAAAAAATATGAAAGCTCAAGGAAAGGTGAGTGTGCGCATGTGTTTTTGTGTTAGGTACAAATCCAATTAAACTCCTCATAATTTAATCCCATGTTAGGAGACAGTAGAAGAGGATTTTCTACGGGCGAGATCTAAATCGAAAATAAATGTCATGTTGAACACCACAAACAACACATGTACGAGAAACCAATGCTCGAAAACATATCAACGTGAATGTACCTCTTTGTAAGTATGCTAATGAAGCCAATCTTCGATTTCGTTTCGATATCCAGTTTCACATAGACAGACATTGATACAAAGGAATGTGTCCAGAGAACAGCCATATTTTATATCTTTGTTTGGGAAAAAATTACACTCACATTTTTACGAGCTCAATTTTGATATAAAAAAAAAACAACAAACAGTCAAAACCAGAAGACAAGATCATCCGATTACTCGAGATTAGGAAGACGATCTCACAAAAGGAAATATGACGAGATTTTCATACACAAAAGGTGATGGAGTGGTAATGTGTAAGTTTGTATAGGAAAATTGAATGAAAACTCAATCCCAGCACGCAACCTCCTGCAAAATCCTATATACGAAATGTTGTCTATCATTTTACACGGTCTCTCTCTCTCTGTCAAAGATGTCTTTGAACTCGTATAACATGAAACTGAAACGGACGCATTACTCCTGGTATTTGCATATTTGAAAGAAAAAAATTTGCACAATAAATTACAGCAGGGTGAAAGTAGCATGGAGTCAAAAAATCTTGAGCACTTCTTCACTTGTCTACACTTGATGAAACGGTTAGAAGATAGTATTTAAGGGGATATTTTAAGCGTGTTAAAAGCAGCGTAGTTCTCTGGAGCAAAAAGTGTGATTTTTGTAGTGTGGACGTAATGTCGAAAAGGATTGAAAATGCAACGAGAAAAGGGATGGATATAATTGAAAAATATCTTTAATATCATTTAGTCGTCAACTGCTCAACAACCATAGATGAGTGCACACATATATCATCCATCTTTTTCACATTTTCTGACAAACTACACGGTATTCCTATTGGTATACAAAAATATAAAGTGAATTGTTTCGAAATTTTTATATATTTCACACGTTTCGTTTTCCACCATATTTCTGGGTGTTTGAGAGTATAAACTCGTGTACGGATGGGTTACTCCAATTTTTTGAGTCTATGACGTTCATCGCTCGTTCCAGCAAGACAAGTAGACAACCGAATGAGCGAAAGAGACTTTTGATCTTGCGAAAAAACAGGAAATGCTTTTTCAAGTCTGAAACTCGTAAAAGCGAGGAGCAATGATGGATTAGATTTATATGAATTATATGTACTCTCTGAATTAAAATTAACATGTGAATACTATCCTTGAGAATGGGCTCAAACGTCAGGAAGTACAGACTTTCTTTTTGGGGGTATTGCATGATTGAAATAATTTACATTTTTTGGTTTGCTTCCGAAGAAAATTATATAGCTCGTAGTCCTCGCTTATTTGCCATGTTTTCATTAAGAAAATACTAAAAAGGTTTGGTGCGACTGTGTATCACGTCTAAGTATGCAATGCCACATAAACCATAACCATATCGTAAACTGGCAAGGAGCTAAATGCAATTTTTTTCTTCTTTCCGCACTTCGCACTTTCGTTTCATCAAGATCCATGATATACCCGGCAATAATATACACGTACACACTGACTGGTCGAGTCTTTAAACCTGATTTTTTGGAGGAACATAAAATTATTTCGAATAAACATTCTTAATTCGTACACCATACCATTATCCATTTTTTCCGTCTCTGATGTGATGAACAAGTATAAAAGAGTTATACCTTGGTAGGTACAGAGAAACCTCTTTGTATAAAAAAATTGTATTCCACACGTCCATCCAACAGTCCGAGGGAGTCCACACAAGTCTCAATTCATATTCATATCATCGTGGATTATACTTATGAGCGGTAGCTCGATGAAAAAAATACTTTAATAAGCGAGGTTATGGACAAAGCATGCATAACAATGGGAAAGCCTTTCCAAAGTTAACTCGCTCAGCCGTAAACTTTTTACACTTTTTTCGCCATTTTTCTCCTTCCACTCCTTCCTTTCTACATTTGTCGACAAAAATGATAACCTGTGTCAGCCAAACATTATTACAAGTAATACATAACCAGCGTAAGCTCCACATGCACACCTAGAAATACATAGTTTTTAGACAAGCCTATAATATATTGTATGGAGTTCCTTTGCATTCCAAAGCAACAGATTGAATAATACATTTTCTTTAGTGTTGTTTCCTAATTTAAACTTGTTCTGCAAAAAGGAGGAAGCAAAAACCTCGTCTTCGTCCAAGAGTTGGAGAAATGAATACTCAAAATTACTCAAACCAACGAAGCCTTACGAGGAGCTACAAGTTAAAAAAAAAGTACAAGTTGTAGTCAGCCGTGCAATACATTTAATGACATGTATGTGTTCTTCTTCGTATAATGTACTACACAAACTGTAGACGCGTTATCAACGAAAAAAGTTTTTAAAACCATAATCTTCAGCATCCGTATCCGAAAAAGCTATTTTCCCCATTTTTTCTAACGCGCTTTTTTACTTTAGACTCAATATTGTAGCGAATTGCATAGAATTTTTTGAACCCTTGCTTATCTTCTTTTTAGAACAGCTTTCTTACTACATCCATGTATATTCTATCAGTTATATTTTATATCTGTACAATTGCACGCAAAAACTTTGTATCTTTAGGAGATCAGTTTAGTCGTTACATCCCTTCTTTTTCCTCCAACTTTTCTTCATAATCCAACCGCGCTTCTTTTTTTTTGCTACTAAAAAACCTTTGTGTTTGTAACAAAGTTTTTAAAAACAAAAACACACTCAAAAACAAATCATTCGACAGCATTCTGATTGACACGATCCAACCGTCATCTTGCCTCTGTCAAAAAACAAAGCAACAACTCTCGGAAGCATCATAACTCTAATCCTTCAAAAACCATCAAAACTCTTCAAATCGCTCTGAAAAATACGTCATTGTGAAAAGTCACAATGATTGCCAACAAAGAAGGCTTTTAGATTACACTTTTCATTTTATAGAAGCACACCATTATATATTTGCTTGTTTTTCTTCTTCCTTTTATTATCATCACTATTTTATCTTTTGCAGATCTCTTTCTGACATTTGTACATGTTCAGAAACAAGGGAGAGAAGTGGTTGTGTGATTTTTTCTCTTAAAAAACAATCATTTCTAGAGATGAGCGAACTATGCATCTCTTGAAAGATCTAAGAATACACTTTTTCCCAAAAAAACGTCGGCAACCACACATCTTCAATTTGTGAGCAGAGTGAATGAGCTTTCTCTCTCAAAAAAGCATTATGTAAGCCTGAGTAGACTCATGATATAAGTATACTTCTCTCTAGATGGTGGTAGCAAATGGACCAGCTTATTAGTGCAAATCATCTTTTGCGGAGTGGCAATCACTTTTGTGAGGAGAGCAATCCTTTCCCGTGTGGTGAGCATACCCCTTTGCTTCTGTTTTTAACACCTTCATCATTAACAATATTACGCTGATCATCAACTCCGTCTGTGATACTGGATACACGTATTATTCACCCTTTCTCTGACTTCAGGTTTTTGCCTCAGTTTAAACACAATCCTTCATTCACATTCTGAGGAGCGAGCATCCACTAAAAAAATTAACAGGAGGTCCATTAAGCAAAGTCAAAAAGAAGATGATTATATATACGTTCCTCAAACACAATGATGAGATATATGTGTGCTATTCTTCAGAGTTGTTTCAAGCTCGGAAAAATCTACAAGCGAAATCTTTGAACATCTCGAAGTGTGAGTCTAACACATCTCCTCATGTTCTCTTATCATGCCCATGGATGCATGTCTTTCATGCAAAGTGAACCTCAAAAACGATATATATCCACACACTCATTTTTACTCTTTTCGAATGTTATAAGGCAGCGTGGTGCATACAAAAAATTCTCCTTTTTGTCTCTGCTCCTTTTCTCTGTATCTTCATGGAGTTTTCTACTCCTCACTTTTATTTCCCATCAGAAAAAAAAACATCTATCCATCCATCATCGTGTTATTCATCATCACTCAAGTTCACTCACTCCAAAAGACTGTGCTATCTGCATAGTTATACCCCTATTAATACAGACACAGGGAGAGGATCATTGTGTGTGCACAGACTGGGAGCAACCTCGACACAAAAGTTGGAGAACTGAACGAATTGTTATTTTTATTTCCTTCATTCCAAATAAAGCCTTAATTCAAGTTCAACACTGCTCAGCATGCGAGAGGCTCTACGCTCATTCTTCTTGGCGATGAATACGTCTTCAAAAAAATGTGCACTGCATACCACATCATCATTGTAGAAAAATATATGTAATAATATGTGTATTTCCACGTTTTCCCAACAATAACACAACCAGACCTGACCAACTACGGAAAAGTGAGGAGCATGGATGAAATGTGATGGATATGTATATTATATTACATGTAGATTTTTACCCCTTTGGGCATTTTATATCGTAGGGAAAAAGCTTTTTCACATTCTCCACGAGTAAACCCACACAGAACACAAGTTTATAGTAAAAATGTGACGATGAGAGATGGATTGTTGTGAGACTCAGGTAAGAGTATGTGTATGCCTACACGTTTTTCAGTAAGGATTCCGATGATGATGACGATGGAGTTGCAGAGAGTGGTTTTGGTGTTGCCGTAGGTATTGTCTCTTCTTCACCACCACGATGCTCAGCAATGGAGAAGGGGTTATTTACCCCGGACGAACGGCCGGACGGCTAGAAAAAAAAAGAACATGCCAGAGAGAACACCAAGCTTACAGAAGCTACACCAAAGTTCTCATAAAGCTTGGAAAAAAATGCTCATGATTTTTTTTTGGACGAAACTAAACTTTATGTACACACCTGAGGCATGTGTGAGTCTGTGGGCAGAAGCGAGAGTACAATGAGTCCAG
>JAHZMW010001328.1:0-18193 GCA_027743745.1 Alloscopus bannaensis | reverse complement strand
CTTTGATGTTTTTCTGAAGAAGCAAAGCGGACCACCACCACACAGGCAGTAGGCGTACAGACAAGTTTGAGTAGATGCTTTGATGCATTTGCTATGCAATGCTGGCGACTGTACCTTTCTATTTATGAGTAAAATATTACAAACAAAATGAGCGTTGTGTTTACCTGGCTCGTCTTTGAGTGGATACGTCCTCTCGTTTCCACTGCTATACACGTTTTTGTACAGATCTGGAAAACAGAAAGAATTATGAATTAATAATGTATATCATATTTATTATTTGACTAAATATGTAGTATGCATAAAACTACGCATAAACGCATTTCACCGCTATTTGACCAACTTTATGTATAGGTCACAACAATTTCATTGACTACCCCGAAATTCAGAGTGAGCAACAGTGTCTCTACCCATTCGTCCTTATGGTACACCACTCACCCACCACCAACAATCACCATCATCATCATGTGTACAGGGGAAATGTGAAGAGTGAAAGGAATGATACTGCTCGAAATGTGCCATTAAGACCAAGTTTTACGATTATTGCTGACACTTTGAGGCGGTTTGCGAACGCCTGGCCGATTTAAAAAAACCAACGAAAATCATTCTACCCCGCTATACCATACAAGGACTAATATGATAGCATACACAGCAGAGAGGGCTTCTACAAAAATATTCTTGCACCTCATATAAACATATGTGTGCACAACCCCCAAACTCTCACGTAATCAGTGGAGGTGGTATTTTTACATGCCCGCCATATCGTCGTGATTATCAAATGTGGTGGATGCAACAGCTTTTTCTCCAAAGTTGCGTGTGTGAAAGGGCCCCAGAGAAAGTGGAATGAAAGAGCTTAATTGCTTTTTCTTAACACATCAATCAAGATGCGTTTTAAGTAGTAAAACACAAGTCCATTTACCAAGTTGCATTTTTAGATAACCTTGTGCATAAAATTGCTGAATGATGACTCAACATAATAAATGAGATAAATATAGTTGAGGAAAAGTGTTTTTTAATCGAAACGAATAAATTGTGACCTCCCATTCGCCACCGAAACAGCCATATTTTTATGATATGTGTACGTGCCATGTCTCGCCCCATCTGAAATCCACGTCCTCAGCCGTCCACAACTTGGAAGATGCAAGTGTGAAATGTATTGCTAATCTGTGAAATATGAGATATTTGAGCAGGTGAAAAATGATTCGTGAACTCGACGCTGCTCCTCCGTACTCTCCCTCTTTTTTTATATTCATTTCATTCGCGATGATTCGTCAGAGTGTGTGTGTGGACTGTGGATGGAAACCGTTTTTAATCTGATTCGCTGCCAGGTTTTCGCAAACTCAGCAAAACTCTACCATGCCACGACTTGTGTCTGCTTCCTCCAAGTTTCTTACAAAAACCTCTGTGGCTCATACTTTTAGTAGAATGGTGCAGAGAGCTATTAGTGTGTTAGTTAACAATAGGGCGCACGCATGATATAGCTATCTCGTCGTATTGGCCCTGACATAGAGTTAGCGTTCGAGGAGACCGAAAAGCGGTGGTGGAGAGAGAAATACTAAGTTTTTTTCTCTCTCCTTCCTTTCGACTAACAGTAGCAATGCTGATGTTAGCCGCGTAAGTTATTTGAAAACGGATTGATTTAGGGGCTGGACGGTTCCATGCTGAATTCATGCATGCATTCATGTGCCGAGCTTGGCTCAGCTAGCGAGAGAGAGAGCATATTTTTTAGAAAGATTTAACGCTTCAGTCTCAGGGAACAGTACAAGATTTATAGCATATGGGTTTCTGAGCGGAATTGTAAATTGGATTTCGTCGTTCGTTCCTCTCTCTCTCTCGAAAAAGGAGAATGCAAAGGCAGAAAAAAACAAGTGCTTGCACCACCAAATACTGTTATATATACTGTGTCGGATATGTGTGCATGTCCGTATTATAGAAACACTTGAATTAGTTACGAATGGATATATAAACAGGGAAGGAAAAGGCGAAAACGTATGCCACGTTTTGAAGTTTTAGGGTGGAATGCAAATATCGAGATGAGGTAGCAGGTGTGCATTTTCGCCTCTAGTTTCCCTTGCCTTTCTCCTTTCTCGGTCCCGATGACTCCACTTCCCTTTTTTTTTCTCTGAGTTGTACATCCTTTGAAATATTCGTTTTCTCTTGAAGCACAGAGATGGTTTGGGCTGTAGTGTGTTCTCTTTCTTTGAAAATATGCATGGTGACATGACTGAGAGAGTCAAAGGGAAGTCAAGTGTGTGGGGAGAGAACTAAATCTGATTTCCCTTGACATCATCACGTGAACAGGAGGAAAATCCTGTTATGAAATGTGGAGCCAGACGGTGTGGTTAAATGAGAAAAAATTGAATACATTTTATATCGTGAAGCGTATTGCGGTGTGGAGAGAATGGAACATGCAACTCAAATCCTAATGCTATAGATTTCTCTAGTTTGATGTTGACTTTCAGGTATTTTAGCACACTGGATTTAGGAATCATTTCTTTGATTCACAAGCAGCATTTAGCGAATGTTGGGAAACGTCCTTAAACCACATATTATGCGGTCATATCAAGGCGTTTCCGAAATACTGCTGAGATTTTTGTACTTTAGCAAGCTAGATTGTGCTACTATTGATCTGTGCAAATAGCAAGCATTTTTCTCTGGGCTTTTAATCATTCAAACCCGTAACAAGCATGTTAGCGTGTACACAAAGCTGACCTGACTTATTTTTTAAAACGTTTCTAAGTTGTGGGTTGGTCGGTTGGAATTTTGGATTACAAGTTTTCCCTGACTCAGTGAACAAACAGAAAAAAAAATCAAGCTCTCGAGACTACAAACTTCTTATCAATTTTTGGGATTGCATGTACTTTTCTTGCAAGTTAGTTTTACATGCACACGAAACACAGAAAAGGAGCGAGAAACAAAATTCTCATCTACACAAAACATCAATCCACCATTCCAACTTCATGCGTGTATTTTGATGGGGAGAATTTTGGTGGAGTAAAAATATGCAAGGTTACCGATTACAAGTAGACATCTGACTACGAAAACAAAATGAGAAAAGGGGAGAAAGGATTGAGCTCATATATTCCTAACAGATAAGGTGCAACACATATATGCATACACGTTCAATCTAGAATTGGAATCGAATGAGGCAACAACAGCAACCAGGTACAATTCGTGCTCGCGATAATAATATTATTCCTGAAAGGAAACGTATTGTGACTTTATATGCTGCCTCTACACAGAACACACTCATCATAAACATAACGCGGTTCAGAAATGCACAGCAAGCTTGCCCTGATGATGATGAAATCTCTAACGACGAAGAGGAATAAAACGAAGCACACACAA
This sequence comes from Alloscopus bannaensis, assembly GCA_027743745.1. Lineage (NCBI taxonomy): Eukaryota > Metazoa > Arthropoda > Collembola > Entomobryomorpha > Entomobryidae > Alloscopus > Alloscopus bannaensis. Next base: position 14,848 of record JAHZMW010001328.1, on the reverse strand, counting down.
CTTAGAGGAGCAGATTGGATGCCTTAAGATCCATCAGGAATGGCGACCCTCCGTCGTCAATTAATCATTGTCAGAAAATCGAAATGGCTGAAAGCCAAAATTCCCTTTTAGGGGAGCAAGTGCACACCCTCTCTCCTTATGTACACATAAACTTTTATATATATGCTCGAGACTACACGCTCCGCACTCTGAGCATGTATCATCATCATCATCATCATTCAAGAGTGTGGATTGTGGATCTTCTCAGCTGCTGCTCCTGCTCAATGCTCACTGCTCCTGCTCTTTACATTTTTACGTGTTGGTCGCTCGTTGAGTTATGTGCTATTATTATGAGTTGCACATTTACGCAAACACTGTGTGTGTTGTGTGCACTCCCCAATGCCTTCTTTGAGCACGTAACATACAATGTATTGAACATTAAGCAGCATCTTCAACGTAGTCGTGATTGCGAGCTTGTAACTGATAAATCTCCTTTCGTATATTGAAGCTATAAAACTTGCATCGTCACATATCAAATGGATACTCCACAATTCATCCCCAACTTCTTTCATCTTCGTTTGCAAAATGATTGCATAATAACACACCACACACACTCATCATATTGCGATCCGCAATAAACCAAATGGCTTCTTGTATCGTGTACAAAGCACAGAAATGTTGAGGAGTTTGTGATGTAGACATAAAATACCGGATACGTGACGAAAGAATACTCATGTGCGTGTGTAGATTGTTATATTTTTCCCTTGACAAAATAAAGGAATGTTCACGCAACGCAAAAGTGCGGAAAATGTCTCTCTCATTGCTGAATACCTTTGTGTCCTGTTTATGGTCAACGCATAAGGTTAAGCATGATGAACACCTTTCCGCAATAACAATCGAGTAGAAAAATGTTACAATGAGTGAATTCACACTTGGAATGCTTTGTCATGTATGAATTTTGTGGAGATCTTAATTAGCACAAAAAAGTAGATATGCAAACTGAGTTTAAAATGAAGACAACAGACAACCACCGTGAAACGCAGGTACATGCATGCATTACAAGGAAAGGTAATAATATTATTCGTATGGATATGTGGGTATTCCATGTACTAAAACGTAAAGCCCAGTTCACATATCCTCTGAGAATTACAAGCATGAGCACAGCATTGGGCAACATGCGTGGAAGAGCGTTGAGCAAGAGAAAATACTTGTTGTTCGACAAACAGCGAGCGAGTAACAGAAGGCAAAGTGATCCAAACGGACGCACATAACCACATCATAACTTATGCGTAACAAGCATAATCCAATGACGTAAACGATCTCACTTGCCCATTTACATTACCGTAAAGTTAACGGATATGTCAGAGGGAAGGAGGGGGTTGTGCGAGAAAAAGGAAAACTGAATGGACTCCCGTCTGCTCCACTTCTCTTTCTGTCCCATCAGGAAAGGCATATGCACTCTGTTTTTTCTTGAGGTAACAATATATGTTCAAAAAATGCCTTTCCACAACCACCACATCACACCAACCTAGCTTTACCTTAGAGCACCAGGGAATCCAGTACACGGTTGTAAAAATATTATGGGATGCAGTAATAATGATGGAGCCCTAAAAAATCCCTAACCTACCCCTTGGCCTTCAGTTAGCCGTCCCTCTGTAAAATGCAGCAATTGTTCGGAGATGGGAAATGGATATAATACAGGCAGGTACATGCACATAAATGTAAGGCTTTATCTACGTTACATCAACCATTTTGAGTCAACGTGTAACAACCTTTCTCACCAATAAGTGCAGAGAGATGCAGTCCTTTTTGAAACACATATGTCGTCCCTTCGTATATGCAATGCACGTTTTACATCTTATTTATGCTTTTGTACATAAACATAATGAGAGGAAATGCAGCGGCATTGGTTCTGCTCTGTGCGTAAAGATAAACCGAGTTTTTTTGAGTGATTGCTAAAATAGTTAAATTAATTAATCTCAACCTGAAGCTCAACTGTTTTTATACAGTCAGTGACGGCGAACAATAAACCTTTGCTGTAATCTCGTGATAATTACAAGGGAAACGTACAAATTTCGTTTTTGCAGACGCAATTAATTTTCTAACTGAAGAAGACTCAAAGGAGAGTAACAGCAGTGGAACAACATCAATCTCAAGGAATACAACAATCTGATAATTGGAGTGATATCAATCAAGTTTTTTTCTCTCAATCAGGATGAAGAATGTACCTGTTTTCAAAGTTTCATCGGAATCATGGTCAGTGAGAATAAAGTTGGTTGATTAAGAGAGACCCACACAATCGCGACGAGCAACTCAGTTATTGGTGACAATATTTAATGCATAACTTTGTCAAGATACACCTTCATTCTTCGAATGCAACGTCAGAGTGGAGGAACATCATGAGGAATCAAAATGCATACTTTTTTAAGAGTTGACATTATTTTTTGTGCTTCAACTCTAGACAATTTGCCTCACGGCGATATATCTTTTTGTGACTTGTGAATCCTGTGGGTTGCGTCCATTACAAGTTGACAGCAGGATGAGGAAGGTCAACTTTGTAATGAAGAAGTATACCTATTTTTATCTGGTCAAGGAAATGAGTTCCTTTTTTCTGTTAAAGTGCACCTTCCAGTGGTTGGGAATGAGCATCTTGTTATCTGTCGTCTCCTCCATGACGGAGAACAAGGGAGTACCTAAAGAGAATTGGATTTGTTCGTGGTTATCGTCGAATCAGTTGAGTGATCCTTTAAAAAACACAAGTAAGAGACAAAAGAAAAAAACTGTCTCTGAATACTTGTATCCGTTGTGACGTCTCGATGAGGGTTTCTGGGATTGTTCAAAAGAAATAAGGACATGCTTCCTTGCAATGACGCTTCGGGCCATACTGTTTGACAACGATAAAAGTGACATCGTACATTTCGATATTTTCTTCCCTCTAGTCTGCGTCTACCTGCTGTGAGACAAAAGGTAAAAAATGATGGCTGTCTCATATTTCTGTTGGAAATATATGTTCCAGAAAATGAAATGTGCTGTTTTCAGAGATTATTTTGTTTTTCAAAAACTTGCGACATACGCAGGATATTATTTGAAACGGAAACTCGACGGTTGTTTATACTTCTTATCTTTCCACTTGAAAAATTCATATATTTTAAAATAAACACCAGTTCTATCCTTCAATAGCTACCCATATATATATGTATCTTTAATACAGCTACTCGTAATTTTAATAATTTCCTTTCTCATCTGTAAATCACAGCTAAGAATTCTCATTTTTTTTGAATCTGATACCAAAACACCCTACACGAGTGGGCGAGGGAAAGTGAAAAAAGCGAATACTTCGTCTCTGTGTGTGTATGTGAAGGGAGCGAAAAAGAAAAATAAGATGAATGATCTGAATGCGGCGAGTTGGATGTTGGATGGCCTTCCTGTGTGAAGTATGTGAACGCATGCTTTATAGCGAGTGAGCTAGTGGTGTGGCGCTTCGTATCACCAAAAGTCCAGAGACGTTCGGCTTTGCTCTTTTGTAATATATTACTTTACTCAATGACAAACCAAGTAGACATAGCTCTCTCTCTGGCTTCTTCTTCCATCCACTTTTCCAAAAAAATACTTATTTTCTCTCTTCCTCGCCTTCCCTTTTTACTTCCAGTAATTTTCCCCTATCTACATATGAACCTGAGAGAGTAAGAAAGAGAGAGGGAAGGAAAAAAATAGATGAATGCTTTTGAACGATCTGACTGCTTTGAGTACACTTCCCTCCCGAACAAGTATCGTCCTATACAACTTATATATACCAAAGCCGTACTTCAGCATCTCTCCTATTTTTCCTGCTTTTCGAAATATCCTGAGGTTTTTTTTTTCTTCTTACAAAAAAAAGTTGGAAACGAAGAAAACGAGCGGAGAAAGAGAGAGTAGAGAAAGCTCATAATATAGGGAAAACGTATAGACAGCCGCCTCGTCTTTAATATACCCACTTATAGAGAAAGAGTAAGTGTGTGGAGTCTGCACCAGCATTAAAAATATCGTGGAGAACAAGTGCGAGCGTATAAAGGTTCGTAGATGCAATGGGTAGCTGGTTGAATTCGCGTCTTCTTAAGTCCATGGAGATTCAGAGGGGCCATAATTCAGTAAGAGTTACGAGGGCGCGAGAGACAGGGAAAATTGCAAAAATGGGCTAATCTATCTTTGTTGGGGAAAGTAAGGCAGATAAAAGAATTTGTCTCAACTCGGAGATTTAGAGCCTTGCTCCTTTTTTTCTCTTTCTGTTTTACTCATGCATGTTCACTCCGCTCTCGCTTTTTTCCTTATTTCTTCACCATTCTCTACACTTGAACCGTATTTCTTGTTTTTAAGGGAAAGAGGAGAAATATGTACGTTTTTTTTAGTCTTGCACATATCTAAAATTATATGAGTAAGTTTTTTCTGCCCGGAGCAGAAAACTCAGTTGACTCGGCCCAACGTATTTTTTTATTTCCTTTTCCACCACCTCCTCCTCTGCTATCGTCTTTCCTCCCTAATTTTTTTTCCTTATGAATTTCTTCCCCGGGTGCAACTCATACGTGTGCAAATACATATATCACTAGTTCACTTGTATGATATGATGTGATAAGAATTTTTTTTTTCCCGTGATACAATTTCAGTAACTGCAAGAGAAAAAGGAAATATGGTCTCCCATTCGTTTCCATGCTTTGTCATATACTAATGTTAATGTAGGTGGTGTAGTGTGTGTTCAAGTCGAAAAAAGCGGCTCATTCTCTCATACACACATATTACGTATTACATCTTCAAATGAAAATGTATGATAAATCCTTGGCTATTCACAATTTACGACAGTGTGAACTAACACCGTACTAATGTTGTGTCGTTTCAGCTATATTTGTGCCAATACATTCTCCTCAACTCCTCACCACCTCAGCAGAGCACTGAGGTAATTCCCACCCTGTAATTGTACGTTTTTATTCTTTCCCAGTGGCAGTCATGTGGTGCGATGGAAGTACAATGCAATCCTTTTATTTTATATCGTTAGTGGAGCAAAAAAGAAAAAGTGCGAGCTCCTACTACTACTACTACTACTACTACCTATATCCATGTGGAGAGCGTACGGAGCTCTCAGAAGAAATAGTGGAGAAACCTCTAATCATGAAATACGTACAAAACATGGCGTACACACACATCATGAAACATAAAGAAGAATGAGTAAATCCTCCATACTATTTCTTTATTTTTGATCTTACCAAATTTCTCTCTCCGAGCCTTCATTCTCTTTTGGGAATGTTTAGTAACTTTTTCAACTCGTTTTTTTGGACGCGAAATGTGCGCCATATTTATAAAAAAGAGGAACACAAAAGATCAGAAAAATGGGTCTTCTCTCTCTGACTTTCCACTGTATATTAATATTTGTGTACACTTACCTCACTCCGGGTTGCTTCTGTTTTCCTTTTGTAAATTAAAAGACATACGAATAATGGTAGTAAAGAATAAAGTAAAAAAGCCGAGAGAAGGAAAGTCTAAGCCAACCGAAATTTTTCTTTTCTTGTGTCCCGGAAAAGGAAATAAATATCTCAACAGAGAGAGAAAGACTATGCACAACACACACCACTCCCAATAGCGTCAGTAGGGAGGAAGGAGAAAAAGTACACAAAAAAATCCTCGAATTACGCAAAGATTTATGGGTAAAAAGCGGCGACAACCCAAAGAGACAGCGATAGATCAAAGGAAAAAAGTTGTGGAAAAAAATAGTTAAAAATAAGCCATCCGTCCATGCATACACAACGCAGAGCCAAGGGAGACAGAGAGAAAGAGTGTGTGTGTTTATGTGCTCTCGCAGAATGCCTCCACGCTGGCTTCCTTTTTGGCAGAACTTCCCTATATTTTCGCCATGTGGACTTAAAAACTACTTTGATGTCCTTTTAAAAAGAATCCATTAAAGGACTCTTTTAACCACAAAATGAAAGCCTTTCCCAGTCGCGTACGCATTTGTGCAGCATTACCGCAGTCGAGTCACAAGATGAACATCGCTTTCTCTCAATGGAATCACTGAGCGAAATGCACATTAAGTGAGTCCGTCCATTTTCAAACTTGACGTGTCAAAGTTACTCCAAAAAAGAATGGCAATGTGAAATGAATCCATAGAACAAGTTCCACTCTTCTTTAATACAATTCATTTGAATTTTCTTGTGTGTACCTGCTTTCTCACTTTGGCTGAGTCACGCATTTTTTATGTGTAGAGCCGAACAATAGAGAGAAGAGTATGACACGAGGAAAATATGAAACTTAAATAATCTTAAGCATAAACTGTCGTAAATCAGCATATGGCATGTGGTCTGAAATTACTCTGACTTGCAAAGCACCCAAAAACTACACATTCTCTGCACCGCAAAAAAAAACGATGGAATTTTCTTCGCTCCCTCTTTCTATATCGTATGCATACCGAATGCCAGTTTTTCACGGGTTTCTCTGTATGTGTGTGCACACACGTCCTCGTGTTGTGAGTGTGTGTCCTGTGTAATTTTTATGGCCGTCCGAAAAAGCATGTTGGTTGGAGCGTTTTCCAACAAACCTTGGTCGCTTTGTCACCATATTTCTTTCCCCAAGTTTGATATAAGCCTATCCGAATAATTTATTGTGCCAAGAGGAAAAAGCTTCTCCACTACAGCAGCACACGCGTATTTTTTTCTACTTCGTTCCACCAGAGTCGTGGCTCTGCTCTGTCTCTTTACCTCTATACTAAATATAAGATTACAGACAACGACAACGTTTCATTTTTTTTCTCCTCTCCGTGTGGCGTACACTTGTTCAACTCCCAAAATTCTGCATGAGCTCCGGTGCCTAACTTGGCTTCGGTGGAGAGCCTATGTGCATTTTGTAATATATGGCACTTTGTGCTGTTCTCAATTGAGGGATTTCCTCAAGCGAGACATACATCGCATCGATTCTTCTTCGGAGCGAGAGAATCCACTGCGAATTTTCCATTAGTTCCATCTCTCTAAACTTTGGTGTACAATGTCGTTCTATAAGTCTCTCCCTTCTTTTCAACCTTTTTCTTTTCGCCTTGTAAAAAAACGTTATGCTTATACATATGAAGTATATATGTGTATCGCTTCGGTATAAAAAAAAAGTGCCTTAGTGTCTCTCATGTTCGTGGGTGATACGCCACTAATATTCAATCTATATTGTAAAGCTTCTCGTATAACTTGCTCTTTCCGTTGAGCCTACGTAAGTTGGTGTTTTCAAGAAGAGAGCAAAAGGTGGAGGAAAGTGTACAAAGTGAAATTTTATGTATACCCTTTTAGTATACACGCGTGAAGTTTCACGAAAGATAACTCACAATGGACAAGGTACACACAATGCACAATGTTTCCACATACCTTATCGTCGTCGAAGAACATGCACCTTGGAATTGGATTCCTTGTGAAAAGGTGGCTTGACTCACGTCGTGTGGCGAGCGTTTCCAATAGAGGTAACAAGAGCCCATCAAGAGAGAAACTTGCGAGGAACCCTTTTCCCCGTTTTCCTCCTACTTTCTCCGCGCTTTACCCTTTCCCTTTTATTATTACAAGTGAAAGGCTGAAACTAGTTATTCCTTATTGCCTGTGGTAGGCAACCTGAAATACGATTTTCTTCTCATAAATCTCCAGGAGGTATAACACCCGCCTAGACAGTTCTCCAGAAGCCATCTCCGTTTTCTTTTGAGCCTCTCTTAATACTTTTACGGACTTCGATCGACATCTCAGGGGAGGAAGTGGAAGAGTGTGTGAAAGAGATTCGGTTATATGCATACTAGGAAAAAGCACTGTTTTAAAATCCGTATTTTCTTCTTCTTCACAGCCACCTTCGTTTAATGTACTCTCCTCATTTACGTTTAGGGAAATACTCAGTTCTGTTGGATATTGAAGGTAGAGTTTCCTGGAGAAACGATTGCCACCCAATGTCTTTATGGAAATGTGAGCAGATTGCTTCTGTTGGCACTGCTCGCACTTTTATGATTAGCGTGACACACGAAGAGTAACAGCAAAAGGGTGCGCTTATCGTGCATGTCTTGCGTATCCGGCTTAAATCATTTGGAGTATTTTGCCAGAAAAGTCACCATATTCTTTTGTATTGTGTGAATAAACAACGATGGGAAACCGTAGATTGCGGAGTGAAATGTTGTGTAAAAAGCTGGACAGACTTGTGACAACTTTCTTTCCTTTTCGCTAAATGGTATTCTTGTGAGAAGGAGGTTCTCGTTAATGAGCATAAATTTTGTGGATTCCATCAAAATCGACTGAGTTGCCAATAATACTACCGTGTGGAGTCTTTTCAATGAGAGTCAAGTAGTGTACGGCAGTATGAGCAGACTGACTCATTTTCTGAAATCAAACAACTCATTTACCCTTTTATCTCACTTCCTTATCTTAACAACCTTGCGCCCAACTGGCTTCACCGCTGTCTTTTCCTCGTTAAGCATTCTCCCGTTTTGCTAGTCTTCCTCTAATGATATATTCGAAAGAATGGGTGTCTTAACTTGTGTGTCTTTGTAAACAAAACTTTAGTTGAAAACAACACAAGCGGCACAATCTTATACTGTAGCCTGTTAAAAAACTGCCTGCGTACCGAAATCATGTTTTGTTTAGGAAACAGAAAAAGATGGGAAAGTAGTGCCAGGTTTTATTTTTCAGGTTTTTTTCTTGCTTTTTGAAAAAGTGATGGAACCTCAGGCAGCAATTTTTTTGCTGATTTCAACAAATATCAGTTTTACTCAAAGCGTTAGTTTTAACAAAAAGTCTTGATAAACTTACATTACGCATACTAATTTAAGATATAAATATAACCTGAGTCGATGAAATGTCGACTGCTGTAAATCTCAACTAAAATTAGACTACAAATAATAATAGATGCGAAAATTGCCAAACATCAAATGGTATATCACGGTCTAAAATTTGCAGTGAATTCATATGGGTAATGTGAAACATGTTAAAAGATTCTTATGGAAATCTACTACACCTACATTGCTAATACAGATGAGTATTATATGCATCATGCATTAATTAAGAAACACCAGTAAACCTGAAAATCTAAGGTATACATGTATGTGGCGAGAATAATCTAAAGTTTGTCTGAAATACCAGGACACTTTTCAATAAAGTGATGATGGGGCTTGTTCTCCGAGGTGGCTCATTCTATCAAATTATTGCCTATTTGTTTTATTTTTTTGCTTATGGCCACTCTCTCTCAACCACATCATTTTTACACAATCCGACTATCGACAAACTTAAGAGTCACAACCCAACCCAAAATGTCCAACGATCCAACCCTTCTCACACTTATGCCCCAACAGCAGTGTATTCTAGTAGCCTTTTGTGCATCGCTCCTTCCCACTGTCTTTAATTCACTCGTCTCCTTCTCTCGAAAGGGAGAGCAACACGTTGATTCAAATCTGGCATTATTATGAATGACGGACAGGTAATAAAATAAAATTTTATGAAGGTTGTAAAGTCAAGTTTTACTGGCTATTTGGGAGACATACGCAAAGACGGGGAGAGAGTAAGAGGGCGAGAAAAAAACGACCAGAGAGCGAAAAGCAGAGAGCGAAAGACTCAGTTTTAGAAGTGTACTCCAGCTCTCTCAACTACGACAAAAAAATACGAGAGAGGCTGCACCGTTTTCCTCGTATCGAGATATGTAATAGAAAAAGGCTCGCTCTACATTTCGTCTTTAAAAAATACCTTTGTATTTTATATTATAAGAGTATGACTCCAAGACTGCAACTCCTGCTGCTTGGATTTTTTTTTCTTCAAAAGTTGTTGTTGTAATACATCGTTGCGCTCAAGTAGTGTGGATGTTATGTGCTTGGGAGTCCTTGTGGGAAGCAACAGTTTACACGATTCTTGATTTTGAGTTCCCTGCTTTTTTTCTTTGTCTGTGTAGTTTTTAAGAAAAATAACTATGCGTAAAAAAGAGAGTAGCACATAATATGCGGGAGAGCTCAACAACAAGTCTTTTATTTCGTTTCCACATTCCTTCCAATTTTTCTCCCCTGATCTGGAACAGTGGTAAACGGCTAAATGCGTTTTAAGCATTATAATATGAACACAACTATTCTCTTTGGTGAAAATGGTTGAAAATATGCAACAAGGAATTTAACACAGTTAATGTTACACTGAACTAATGTGAATAGACGAGAAAAATGAAGTCAAAAGTGTTCCAAAGTCATTTTTGAAAAACTACTGCAAAAATACATAAAATCTCCCTCAAACTCGTCGTATAAAATGAACTAAATTGGACTACTCAGGGAAGGAATGGAATGAAGCATAAAATGTCAAAACATTTTTACAACTCTAACAATGGCAATAATGCGGCAATTCACCGCACCGAGATTGTGTAGGAAAGTGGGAAAGATTTGCATGTTTAAGTGACTCACTTTTTGAAATGAGAGAAGGCTGGGAAGAAAGTGGTTATTTGCCTCAATATTAAACCTCTTTTTTTACTACTCCTCTACATTTCTTGCAAATATGCACCCGGAGAGTGCAGAGAGCGAGGTTGGTTCGTGAACACGGGTGCTCTTGAAATGGTAGAGAAAAACTCTCGGTGGCTGTTAGGATGAGAAGGAGGAAAATCAGCCAAACTCTTGGGCCATTTTATACAAACGTTTATGTCAACTAACACTCATTAATTTCCTCCAAATAACCCCATTCACGTTTTACGGCCGTACTAACTGCGGCTATTAGCTATGCCACCATTCCTACTTCGTACTCCTCTCTTCGACTTCCCCATTCGCTATATAGAGAAAATCTCATATTGTTCTGCATTGTGGATGTTGTAGTTTTAGAGAAATATCCAGCCAGAGGGAAATATCGCAACCTTGACCTAATCCACTGTAGAATTTTTATATGCTTTTTTCTGGGTCTTTGCACTGATTATTACCAACTATTAACCAAGAAAATTTTACGCACAAAATGTGTGCACTTTTCATTGCGTCTATCCCTCGTCTAGCCGGGAGTTTCCCTTCGTATTCCCCCAAGTTTTCGGGTTGCGGTGTAGGAAATGTGTGGAGGTCGTTTTTTGGCACTTTACCTACTGCAATTGCAATAACGGCAGCTATTATTGCAAGTAAATGGTTCATATAATACAATTTTGATGTTTCCCCTCTTCTATCTCTTTCTCCGTCTTCCTCTCACTTTTGAATGAAGTTGTGCAACGCTTTTTGGGTTTTTTTTGTAAGAAGGACATCTGCTCACTTTGCTATCATCCATCGCGTTGCAGTAGCTAGTCCTCACAGATGATTATTGATTCGGCGGAAGTGATCTGTGTAAAGGCCATTTACAAATGCGTAATTGGTTGAATCATCCTCCTGTGGTATATAATGCTCTTCACATTGCCCCAAAATAAAGTTGCATGTGATTTTTGCAGTTTTTGTCATGAAAATTCCACTTTATTTCTGCAGTCATGAGACCTTGTCAAATTTGAGGTGAAATGCAACTAATTATTATCAATGGCAATTGAAAAATGCTAATGAAACATTAATTGGAAATTTTTAATTTGACGATATCTCTCGACATGGAAGAAGCAAATGGTTCTTGTTAAAACCAAGATGTCTGGTATCTCCTGATTTTGATCCACATTTACTACTACCTCAAAAACCTACTCTATAGTTTCGTTCTTGTTCACTGGATTGAGCAGCTTTGGCTCTTGCTTACAAAGCGAGAAGAAAAAGCACGTTCGATCATTTGCAATTACACTACGCAATTAAAGATTGACGGGAAATACAACTTTTCCAAAGTGTAATTATCCGCCTGTGCTTATGTACGAGTTGAGAGCACCCTGGATTTACATGTTTATGGTCTGATAAACTTGCACACATTATATTGCTCTTCAACTCTTCAACAGGCGAGAGAGCATGTGGTACTGAATTTTTTTAGAATGGTGGTGTTGTGGAGGCCGAGTTTTGGAGTTTAGATGAACTATGCCACCTCAGTAACAGCATAAAAATTTATGTTATCATCAAGTATATCTATTCTGCTATTATGCAACTAGTTAAGATAACATTTTAAACAACGTTTCATACAATGTCAAGTTCGATAAGAAAATAGTCTGCTTTTTAGCCACGTCTTTCCCTTTACGACACGTAGTTGAAAAGTTATTCTTTGTCTTTCTTGAAGTACCATCACCACCGTAAATGACACTTTTCCTTTACTTTTCAGTCACAGCATGCTGTTTCTGCTGTACAAGTATTGAAAATTATATTATTGATCCACATCACCACGATTATGTGTAGGAATGGATATATGGCCGCTACTAAAAGAGAATGACCCCTCTTCATTTTCTTTATTGTCTTGATAGATTTTTATGAAGAGGAGGAAAGGCGATCTGACTCCATTAACCACTTTCCCGGACGAGAACCACCTCATCAAGGGGATTGTTTATGAAAATGGGACAGCACAATAAGACAACCAAATAATGTGGTGGCATTTATGAGATTTCGAGCAGCTTGCAAAGCAAATCCAACAATCCACCCTCTCTGCCAAGCCTGAGTTTTTTTAGTACGTGAAAAAACCACGTTCATGCCCACGATTTATACTCATCATTCCGAGACATCATGCGAGTTTCAAAGCAAACAAGAAAAATATATAGTTTCACAGAAGACGTCTTCAGTTCTTTTTTTCTCAAGAAAACTCATCCACAGGAACCTGCAGCCTACCACCACCAATGTAGCACATTTTTTTTGTGGAACCGCTTCTAAAACGTAAGTTTACCTCGAATCCTTTCTGACTTTATTTTTTAAATGGTCATCATCACGATCATCATCATTATCATCAGCTTTTCTTTTTATTCCCACATCGATACATGTATTAAGTTGTTCATCTCAAACTCGTCATAAGCATCATCGAGAGAGACGTGCAATAATCATAAAATGGAAGATCCAGGAGCAGTTTTCAAGAAGGCAAGTTTAAACAACAGGAGCAGCAGCATCACCAAACGGTTTCTCCTTTGGTGTGGTGGTGGTAGTGATGATATGAGCAGTGTTTCGGCTTGTTTTGAGAAAAGTACAATCTCGTTGAAAACTCATATAATGTATGAATATTGCAGTTGATTTTTTTTCCTCTCCAACAAGTTATACGCGATTCGTGGTCCGTGTAAGAAGAAGTATATCGCAGAATAATCTACGGCTTTACCAAGATTAAGTTATTTAAGTGGTTATGCTGGATCGTAAACTTTAATGTTGACATTTATGCCCGCCGAAATTACATACGTGCATTCAACATATTATGCATCCCCAATGCGAGTGTCTAAAATATATGTACACACTCACACTCATTCAACGCTAATATACTTGACTCTCTCATTCCAACTCACACATAACCATTTTCCCGTTTCCCCTTAACTTTTTCTCCAACTCTTGTCTAAAGTCTACCACTTCACAGGAATATTGTGTATGTTCGTTGTAATATGGGCGAAAACGAGAATGTTTGAGGAATATATTATGATACTCAGGTTTCAAGGAGCGTCAAGCTGTTTCCTCCATTATATTTGAGTGGATAAAGGGAAATATTATTAAAGTGTATGCACACAGCATATCAAAAACGATCATGATGAGCTTTTGAAAGTTTTATTCATAAAAACCAGAGAGAGAGAGAAAATAGAGTTATATATTTATTTTGTAGTTTGTTCTCCGAGTCCGCGAGACTCCAGAAGAGGCTACTAACTTTGTGATGTTTATATGGTAGTTTTTTATGTTCACTGATGATAACGCGATGGTTTATCATGTTTATGTGAACTTTGTGTGCATTACATTATTTTTTACGCGGATGAGCTTCACACTCGTAGACACACACAAAAGCGTTTACTTTATTAATGTGACTTTTCACCATCACCCATCTCCTTCTCAGTTAATTCTCAAGTCAACAGAGACGTTTTCGTGTGCTCCCACTGTCATCGAGTTGATCTTAACCTTGCACACTCGTCTTCACGTCTAAATTAGATTGTTAAATTTGTCAGCAGATTATAAATATGATTTTTTGAACGAGGAGAAAAAAAGTAGTTAAGATAAGTAGGCGCGCATTATGTGGCAAAAATGGGAAGAGAATGGTGTCGTAAATATTAGTGAATATGTGTAAATGATAAAAGAGCAATAATAGCAAACAGCATCCATAACCATCCATCATCGTGTTCCGCTTCATTGAGTGTTTTTGAGGCAGATGATGAAAGGGAAGGAATCAAAGTCATGATTTTATTGCGTCATTTGTGGCTTGAAAGATGATGGAAGCTCGGGAAAAAATTGTGGATGCATCAGACGTACTGTGGTGGCGAATTTTTTGGATGTGGATTAAGTAGAGCTCGCAAAATGAGAACAACGTGGTGGCGACAAAAATTACGGTAAATACCCAGTTTCGTTTGTGGTTTAACAGATATGCACTGGTTGGTTGGAGGTTTTATTTTAAAAACTCGGAAATGGCTGTAAATATTTTGAGCCTTAAACTTCTGAACTGAAAAATGGCGGATGTAGTAATCTGAATAAACTGTTGGATACATAATATTCCAATATTTTACTCTGATAAAACGGACCTAAAAATCAATTGAACTATGCAGTCGCCTCACCTGGAGTTTTGTAGGAGAGGTAAGAGAATACGGAAAATCATACATGACCATATGCAAAGTAAGCTGAGTAGGTGTAGTGAATGGCTGAGGGTAATAAATGTACACCACCAAATGCATGTACCTAAACGTGAGAGTACATCGGAGAGATAGAGAACCGTTTATATTTACGTAAAATGCTTGGTTTATGGGGTCGTAAAATAATTTTACGAGCACTTTTTTTGCAAGTCACTTGTTACATCGACCACCACTTGAACGGTTAAATGCACATATAGATAGTGTGCCGACAACGGAG
>JAHZMW010001327.1:0-11210 GCA_027743745.1 Alloscopus bannaensis | reverse complement strand
CAACGAAAAAACCACCCAACGCAAAAAGACCAGAAATGGAACAACGCATGAAAATTTTGTACAACAGCGGAGATCTCTGACATCTTTGATATAAGTTCATTTATATATTTATTTATTTATATAAGTTCACAATATGAAGTAGATGATGCGTGATTCAAGACTCGAGCTTACGAAAATCCATTCTTCATACTAAAATGGTAGATCACGAGCGTGGTTATATCAAGATCGGATCTAATCACAAAATCAAAGTTGTGCAAATAAGAGCCTCCCTAGTGACGTACACCAAGGTGTTGCCAATGCAACGACAGACTATCATTACACTATTTATCATTATTTATAAAGTGTATATTGAGTGCATTCAAAACAGCCTGACGTACACATAGGAATACAACGGTTTACAAGTGCTTGCTTTAATCTGATAGCTTTTTAATAGCAGAACGTACTACGTGGTTAATATTCGACACAGTTTAAAATTGAAGGAATGGAGCTGCATGGTTTCATCTGCCAAATTGGTTTTCTTATGAATTAAAAATATTTGACTTCTTAAATGCTGCAAAATTCATTTTCAAAGTTCAAAGTTTGCAAGTTTTTGAGCACAGGTCAAAAACACAGCGCAAAAACTCATATAGATATGTAGGTAATTTAATAACTATAAAGTAATGTATGAGTTCAGTATAAGATTACGTATATGAGAAAGTTTAAGTTAAAAAAGTAAACATTTCGGAATTACAGAAAGTATGTATTAAAGGTTTTTGAAATGTTATCTAACTGAAAATTTAAAAACATTCTTATGTGGATTGGGTTATGTATTGATTAAAGTCCTTCAGCAGATCTTGTGATGTTTGTCAAAATCCCGGACAATACGAGAACATATTTTAAAAGAGTTACAAAATTTACGTATTGTTTATGTGGATCTTATACATGCAAGTATTTGTTCATGTATTTAATCATTTATACATTTAGTAGTGTATAGGTAGTATTCTAGATTGTATTTTGTATGGAATGTATGTATAGTGCAATAGGACTAGTTGCGGCCTATTTGAACATGAGTGTAATAAGAGTAAATTAATCGACCGAGACTCAGAAACATTTTCTGCTGCAAGCTTAGCAAATTAAAAAGAGATAAAAGCTTCGTAATAGTGTCGTACTAAAATTCAGTATGTACCGGACATACATAACTGGACTAAACGATTTAAAAAATACCTTTGCATGTTCATAAGCATGAGCAGACGCAACATGTTGTAATTTAGACCTGGCTCATGTACTTCATCAATATTTAATTAACGTTCATGTAAAACATACAATATAGATCCAATGAAGCTCCCATATATGTGCATTTTACCAAATTCGAATGCCCAAGGCAGTGGACCAAAACTTACTTGAAACTCCTAATTCTCGTAGCTATCATAAGTTGGTTTCTCCGCGTAGAGTGTAGAATGGAGAAACCGTAGAAAAATCGTTCACCTTTCTTGAAATATACCTTTCTGTAATAAGCAGGATGCCGAAGATTGATGATCTTGTCCAGGAAAATCCTGGAGTAAAACGCCTAAAGAGATGGCTTCGTGAGCGTCACAAGAGTAGAAGAGAGTATAGACTCACCGCTAACAAGTTACCGTTGGAAGTTGTAACGAACGAAAATATGGCGTGTTGGGAAAAGTGCTACATTCGATTTCTAAAGACAGCGCATACCTTGTGCGTTTTACCCTTGGAGTACGATAATTCAACACGTCGTTTCCAGTCGGAAACCTCTTCCTGGAGAAGATTTGTTTGGCATGTGCTGCTCGTCTGCTTTACCTTCGACACATTTCATATGATCGTGGTTAGTCCGAAGGTGAATCTGTCAACAACTCCAGAGAAGGAATTCTTTGGTTTCTACAGACATTTGGTGGCTCGTCTAATTTCTTGGGTTATCATAATGTCCGTGATTCCAAAGGTGGAAGAGATCGCCCAGCTTTTCAATGCGCTTGCCACAATCCGTCTAAAATGGACAGGTATTCTTTCATATTTCCTAAAAGCAAGTAAAGTAGCTCAGCAATACAATTAGATTTAAAATTTCAGGTTCAGGTTCATCAACGAGGGTTTCTGGTCAGCAATACAAGAAGCACATTTTGACATTCATTTTGAATATCTTCAACTACAAAATGACATTGGTTTCATGCGCTGCTATTGTGTACATTCACACCCAGCCGTTCTACTTGCCGTTAGTGTTGTACTTGGATAATCGACACAGTTTGAGGTTCTGGCCAAGCACATTGGTGTCTCGCTCCACTTACGATTTCATCCCCTTTTCCGTGGGATTTGGATGTTTAGAGCTAATGATGAGCTGTACTTCCGCATTTGGGGGTTGGTTTGTCGTCTCCTTTATTGTGTACTTCATCGTCTTTACAAGCATTTGGATCAAGTTACTCAGGTAAAATCAGAAGTTAATTCTTATACAATTGTGAGCTATCGCCCCGTTTCTAAATTAAGCTTTCGCTAATCACATTTAGGACCAAGCTGAAAAACGGCGAGCCTTTGGAGACTTTAAATGCGCTTCATAAGGAACTGCTGGTTTTGAGTCGACTGGCAAACTCGAGCTTCGCTGAAACCTCCCTCCCGGTCATTCTCTGTGGAGGGATTATTATCGATGTCGTGGTATTGGTATCTATTCTGCGTAACCACAGAGTGCTTTCAACTGAAATAATTTTAAGCTTGGGAATGTCCATGGCTGCCGTGTTCATTGCAACTTATTACATTCTCATTATTGGAGGAACGGTTTGGAGAGAGTCGACGAAGCTGAAAGCTGATATGCTCAGGAATGAAGGGATGTCGCGAAAGCAAAGGGTGACGGTGAAAGCTCTAGGGTATTTGCGGATATACGTCAATAGCTTCTTTTACATTCGAAACATGACGTTTTTCCAGTATATTGACATTGTGCTGTCGGAAACCATAAACTTCCTATTGATGTTTTAAGTAATATGTTGTGCTCAGTTTAAGGTCAACAAAGAGTCAATTATCGAAGTTTCAGCTTTCACAACCTTGAAGCTTTTCCGATAGAAAATTCGATGTCAAACGGATCACCACTTGTCGCTTCTTTTTATGTTATCTAACTTATCAGCGTTGCAAACTCTGGCCTAATATTGGTTTACTGTTGCGGGAGTTTAAATCTGACATATGAGATACGATAATCAAGAGCGCAAAAGTTGTAAGCTTTATTTATATGATCGTTTGACAGGAATAATGAAATGAATAACATGTTTGCTGAGTCTACATACATAAATACATATACTTTACTTGTGACGTTTAGTACTAGACGAAGAAACATACATAATATGGCCATCCAGAAATGTCAGAATTGTAAAGATTTGTTGTATACAGAGTTCTCACGAAGTAGTTATTATTTTGACATATTTGCAGTGACTTCACACAAGAGAAGATAGATAGAAACAGGTTAATTGACATATCTACAAATATACGTAGGTATGTATATAAGTCAATACATTCAAAATGTCAATTATTAGATGATGCACTCAAAAGGTTTCAAAACTAAATAATGGTGACTATTGTGAGATCTGCATTGAATTACCTGCTTTTCAAACTTGACATGAAAAATCAATTCTACAGAACTTTGAGAATGTAAACCATTTAAGTAAATGTCGGAGTGTGTATTTCATTAGCATACGTGTGGATATGTTGACTATGATATCCTGAGATGATCGACGGACAGCGTGACAGCCTGAACACTGAAAGCAATTATTTCATGTACGAATGTCGTATTTAAATTTTAAATTAGGCCAACAATTGAAAATAAACACATATAACAGATTACGTCTTCTGCTTGAGTTTCGCAGTCAGCCAAGAATCAAACCAAAGGGTTGAAGCATTTGCCGTGTCTGTGCAGTAATTCCTGGCGGCACGGTCACATTATACAGAAGCCTTCGGTAACTTTGGATTGCTTCTCTAACAAAATGTTAACGCAAGCTGCACGCGTTGGCTACGTGAGGATGTTGAGAGCAGGGTGCTTTCTCCATTTCATCCCGTACAGTTGGAATCCAGAAAGAGGACGACTTTCACCCGGTTCAAAGTGGGATGTGATACTCTTCAACTTTAGCAAAATGATCATGTACAGTTACACCTTCTTCTCGTTCTTCCGAATGTCTCGGTCCTGGGGAGAAATGCCGTTGCAGCAAAAGCTGCTGTCAGCCTTGTGGGCAAACGCTTATCTGATCACAGCAGTAGGCTTTTTCCAGCTAAGCTGCCTTCCCACGGAAATCATGCATTTCACAAATGGACTTCTTGACTACATTTTCGATGCTGTCACAAGTATTGATTTATATACAGAACAAGACAAGCTGTCTCGAATAGATGAAAAAGCAACCCGCTATGAAACCAAGCTTCTCTCCTGGCATCTTTACACCAGTCTCTTTCTCCTATGCTCTAACCCTTGGGTCCACGGACTAATTGTGTCTCAGTCCCCTTGCTGCCCCCACTTTGTGAGCTCTCTGTACTTTGAGTGCAAGACCCCGGACGAGAATATTGTCACGTTGTGGCAGAAGTCGCCATTTCTTGTATTTGAAGTCTACACGATCACCATGTTCCTCTATGTTTGTGCATACGTGTGGTGCTGCATTTTGATGGGCCTGTCTTACGTTGGGTCTGAAGTTGGAAAGATGACGTATGATTTAAGTTAATAAGAACTTAATTTTCTTTTAGCTTTTAAGCCTCAAGTGTGATTTTAATTTGCAGGAGAAATTTGGCCAGCCGAGCCGACGAGTTGGAGAGCGTGGTTCTGGAATTCCGCAAACTGGAGCTAACCACTCGCTGTCTCAACACTTTCTTCAGGTTTTATCTCATGGCATTCCCATCCATTCTGTTCTTCATTGTGTCAATGCTCATCTTTGGCACGATTCGGCTGTGGCACGTCGACCCTCAGTCGAATGTCATGTTCCCGTTGTGTGGCATGAGATGTGGTTTTGAAGCTGTCACCCCGTTGGCTATGGCTGCGAAGGCTTTCAATGAAAGTCGCCAGTTGCTTGCAAAGTGGAGAAAGCTCATGCACGATGTTCTGTCAAGGAAGGGGGTCCGTTCCAAGAGGTTGTTGGTAAGGGTCCATCGCTCCTGCAAAGCCATTCAGTGCACGGCAGGCTCCGTGTACACTTTCGAACATTCGATTGTCCTTTGCTGCATCAATAACTGTACGCAGCTAACATTTAACCTCCTCGTTTCCTTCGGTAGAAATGTGTAGGCATCGTTTGCGACCGTAGGCTTAGTAAACTTGTTGGAAAAAAGTTATCACTAACTTGCAGCCACTAAATGTAGATTGTTTAAACAAATGTAGCATAGCGTTAAACCGGTAAGCGGATAAAACCCGGCCACCACTTACCGGCGGACACTTTACCGGCAGAGTCATTTACCGGCAGGGCTATTTACCGGCAGAGCCATTCACCTACAAAGTCATTTACCGGCAGGGACGTTTCCCGGCCACGAAATTTTCCCTTAGAGTAAGAAAGACATTTAAAGAAATTGGTCAGACCTTGGTATAACATTGGAGAAAAACGGTTGTTATTAAGGAACCCGTTGACAATCCATGCCAACGTAAAACCACTTTCAACGTTTCGCAGCCTCGTCCATTTACACATTAGTATTGCAGTTACAAACAAGTTTTTTTGTCCCAGCTGCGTGGTCGTCATTAGACCGAAAATGGGTCCCCTAATAATAACCCTTTCTCTATAGTTATGGTGTGAAGATTCATCTCTATCCATCACCTTCTTTACATTTCTTTCTGTACTTTAAGAATTTTCCTGCAAATATAGCAATTACATCCGGGTTCAGTAACTTTTAAGGCCCTAGTAGCGATCCAATAAAAATTTGCACACTTGTTGGTCGCCTGGACTATTAACTATGATTCAATTGCTTGGCCGGGAAAAGTCCTTGCAGGGAAGTGACCAGACCGGGAAACGTCCCTGCCGGTAAATGACACTGCCGGCAAATGGCTTTGCTGGTAAATAACTCTGCCGGTAAATGACTCTGCTGGTAAATGGATTCGCCGGTAAATGGGGACCGGTTTTTATCCTACATCCCGTTAAACCGGTATGTTCCGGCGACCCTGTCAATACAAAACATGGAAACCGGAAAAATTGCGCAATTTTGGACGAAGAAATATGACCTATCAGGTTAGTCGTACAATTTTCGTTGATTACAGTCAATCAATTTTATTGGATAGAATAAACTCTACAACACACTGGATTATACAACACAAAGTATATTTAGTCCTTGCGTTACAAAAACCTCTTCATGCTAATCGTGTCTCGGACCGTAATTCTCAACATGAACCACAATCTTGGAAAGTTGGAAAGATATGGTAGCCGCACTGTTCATAAGAACCAAACATAAAATCAATATTGTAATCTACAGTAAGAAAAATAAAGCTACAAAATATAAGTGTAATAAATACACTTTTTATCAAAACTACAATAGCTTGTAGCAATTAAAGCTAAGCGTTCTTCATTCGAAGAAAACAATGTGTAGGTACAAAAACAAGACATCAAAATTAATAGTTAATTCAATTTATGGTTGCAATTACTGCAACTTGGATACTTGCCAAGTTCCTTCTAATCACTGTTGGTGCTTGGGTTTGCTAAGAAAAGCGTAGCATTCAGTCAAATCCAGAAATCCATATCCAGTGACTGTCCCAAAAGTTATTTTTGAGTATTTAGAGTCAGTGGGATTTTGGACGTTTTGTGATTGTTCTGCTGGGGTCGTCGACGAAGAGCTCGAAGGTTCTTCCTTAACCATTGACTGTCTCCAATTGTCATCCGTAGCTGCTGTGCTACCATCCACTGATCCACGCAACGACGAAGTATGACCAAACAATTTCTTATCTCCTACCCACCTCGACCTGCCTCCAGGCGATTGAGGAGGTTTGTGCCGATCGCCATTCTTGGGAAAAATTGTTCCCTTTCTTGGGAAAAATTGTCGACGGACGACTTGTTCCTGGTCGTTGATTTTCTCGTCTGGGCGGGTGGCTTGTTCCTTTGCTTTCGCTTTGCTCTTGGAGCCCAGAATTCACTACTCCTTCATTTGAGCTTCCTCGCACTTGCGGATACCTTCCACCTTTTCGAAAATTAGTTCCTCCCGAGACCCAGTTCGGAAATCTTGTCCCTTGTGTTGGATTGCCCGTTCTATGTTCGTGGTAACCTCTTCCTGTTCGTTGATCGGATTTCGTCCACACCGATAAATCTGTTCCTTCTCTCTGAGCATTTCCGCAAGATTCAGAAGTACCGGCTAGCTTTTTGCGTTGATAATTTTTGTAGCCTTGTTCTTGAGGATGGTGTTCTCCTTTTCGTTCAAAACGTGCACCTTGTCTCTGATAATCTTGTTTCACTGCTTCCCCTTCTCCTGTTGCATAATAGCTGTCAACGTTTCTTCGATAACTGAGCCTTTGTTCGTTATACAGTCCATTACGCCGTTTCCAACTTTTCTTCTGATACGTAGGCTCATACCCATAAAGATAATCAGGTTCGTTTGCTGTTGTATCTGCGACTTCAGAAGTATCCGCACTCGCAGCACCCTCACCAACGTTTTCTCCGCTGTCAACAGGGACATTTTCTCCACTCACAGCATGAACCCTTTCTCCGTCCTCAGGAGAGACACTTCCTCCGCTCTGAGGAACTTGTGACGGTTCTGGAGCGCCTGCTCCTGGTTCCGTGAAGTCCGAATTCAAGATCTCAGGGGTGAAATCCACATGCCCTCTCTCTTCTATACAAAACAAATACATAAAAATACGGTATCAACTGCAGATTCATCAATGAAATGCCACATTTTAATTGAAGTGACAAGAATGCTTCCTCCCTTCTAGTCCTCTTTCACCATTACAGATAATGAACAGTATTTGTTGTTTTGCATAACCAAATCAAGGCACGCTAAATATTAATTAACTCTAATTAATCTGTACTCCGCCGGAACAAAATGAAACTCCAGACTTATAATTCCGTTCTCAGGAAGTCGGAATTTATACAAAAGATCAACAACTGAGAAACTCCTGTCCTCCTTACCGTCTTTCTCCATCGTTCTGAAGCACCACAATCAACAATAATGTTTAATCACAAAATTACTCCAATATTGACATCCAGCCGGGTGTCGGGTTGATGACAATTTGATAGTTTCTGGAAAATCCAGGACCTACTTTGAAACAAAAAATACAGGTTATTTTTACTATTTTAAGCAAACTGTCAAGTTATTTAATTGCTTCTCCACTACCAAATTCATTTCACTTACAAACAACAACTGCTACGAATCAGTACCCACTTCGGTCAAATTAAAATTAATGTCAATTAGCATACAGCCTGACAACAAACAAACACACAAGGCAAAACAGACGGACTAAACCACGACCCGGCAGCCAGCTCCTCTCAAGTTGAAACGTCGCGTCGTGAGTCGTGAGATTTTCGACGTGTCGTCTTTTTCAGATTTGGTTAGGTTAGGTTCAGTGGGAAGTCTTATCTTTTATTCAGATGAGGTGTTGACGGAAGGTGAAAGGAATAAAAAAAGGAAAATCGTCGTGTTTGTTCATAGTATGAACTTCATACTGTGGAATTCACAGGGATTGGGCTGAAAAATATGAATGATGAGATGACGACTCGAGACGATGCTGTTTCCTTTGTAATTTACAATGTAAATGTAAGGCTTTCGTTTTTAAAGATTATATGTTTACTCAATATATATATTACACTACCAACTCAAGATTTTTCCATATCCGTGTTTTTATGCTTTATGTAAATCGTTTGTCACGTAGCCACAGGCATGGAAGCATTTTCCAGAGACTTACAAAGTGACTTTTGATGAAAATTTTGTAATCCCTTTTTGTAAATGGTCTGAAAATATAGACCCTTACTTATATGGTTATGGTTTTATGTATTGTTTTACAGTAAATACACATGATCTCATCTCATACAATAGTGCATGCATTGATTCGTTGGCTTTAATGGAAAGGGCGCAAAATATCCAAAAGTTGAATAAAAATAGTTCAAACAATATCTTAAAATTAACCAAAAATACCCTCAAATTTATTATAATATTAATTAGTTAGTTGCTATTAATTATTTTCGCGTGAGGCTCGTCACACGTTGCAGCAAGGCTACAATTTTGCAAATTTTCCCCTGAGTTGTGATATAGAAAGACTGCACTGTGTTCTATTCAATAGAGCACGGTGTAAAAGGATCAATAGAGTCTATTGATTCTTTTACATATACATTGATTCATGATTAATAAACTGCCAATTTTGGAGGTGACGAAAATTAGCACATGTGAACGTACCGCGTTCACGATGACAAAAACCCCCGGTTTGTCGTAACTTTATTTTATCTCATATATTACCACAAGGGATGCTGCTTGTGGTTACAAATTGAACGATGTCGAATAGCTTTCATATAATATGTAAGATTCCCTACTAACTAAGCGAGCGAATGATATGATACAGGCCCTTTTTAAAAAGATTTGTTACATTTTCAAGTCCCCTTAAATGTAAGCAATCCCCTAAGAATGCCCTTCAGAATACTCCGAAGAAACTTGAGAACAGTGAGTCTCGTGATGACAAATGTACTCCCAAAACTGGCCCGAATCGGCTTGCACGACCTCCTCCACCTGCTCATCAACTTTCTCGTCTTCCTGTCTTGCCAATCACCTTGATACTTCCAAGACTGCAGAATTTTCACCCCGTAAAAATGGAGGTAGCCCGCCATGAGGAGGAAGGCGCACCAAAACAACGTGATGAAAACGCACAAAGAGACCAACATTCCTACTGATAAGGCCTCCATGTGCCTCCCACGAATTGCGATGATTAGCGCAGTGAACACATTGAGTTGTAACACGAGCGTTTGCTGAGGAACAATGAAGTAACCTGCAAACCCATTAAAGATCTCTTGAAGAAGCACCGAGCTCCTGCACTCCATGACGAGTTGATACGGACTTCTAAGAAAAGGGATGGACTTGTAGGACTTTCTCCCAAGTCGAAGCTCTTGGAGCACGAAAGGCACAAAGAAGGCTCCATGAAGGTAGAATCCAACGAGGGAACTGTAAGTCATTAGAAATTCAACAGTAGCAAAGTAAGGTGGCCAGAGGTACCACAACAAGATTCGAAGGATCACTGGAGACTCTGGTGAAAGATAGGATCCAGGAAGTGATGGGAAATCGGGGACAGCTACCAAACACATTATGCATACCAAAAGGACGCCTAGCAAAGCTATGAAAATGCACACCAGACCGAAATCCAGTGTTTTTGTCGTTTTGCTCGTGTTTGGATCATGATGAGGTAGATACATTCCTGCAACACAATTTTCTCATCAATTTAATTATCTTAAGTTTGTAAAAAAAATCAACAGTCAACAGTGGGCTTACGGTGCACACGACGAAGATAACTGAGCAAAACATTCACAGCGTGGAATCCCGTGTCCTCAAACAGGATGGCCATTAGAAACAACTGAAAGATCATTATATGGACGCATGTCAAGGCATACGATAAATTAAACTTGTCGTACTCTTTCTCGATGTAGAATCGCACGCTTTGACAAATCAGAAATATGATGTAGACTCCTAAACCGAGAGAATGGATACGAAATATGCGTAGAGTTCTTGGCGATTTTACTACTAGCTTGCTCTTACGGTCCCAGACAAAAGGGTCGCCTCCAATATAAGCCACATTAGAAAAATATATTTGAATCCATCGGTACATCCGGTCACTAAGCATGATGCATTATGTAGAGTGCCTGCTTCTATAACAAACTCCTTCTAAATCTACTCTACAAGTTTCAGAATGAAAATTGCACTAAAAAGCATGCGTTTTAAGAAGATCGTTTTCGGTCAAAAAAAAGGAAGCAGAATGGATAATAGAATTGACTTTGACCAACACGCTGTTCTACTTTCTACTGGCTTCCTGTGGTTTTGTACAAAACCAATAGCAATAATATGACCAGTATTGCAGAAATGTTGCTAGTCCCAGTGAGTGGGCAGTAAGTCCTATTATGGATGACAGTTATTCAAATTTAGCCTGTCCTGAGTTCAGTAATGTAATCAAAACGTTTATAAACATTAAAATATCAAATTGACCCAACTCTTGATTCGGCCAAAGAACCAGTTGATATAAGAGTCCTGTAATTTTAACAGGTTAATTGACTTTAATGGGTTGACAACATGTCCGGAAGGTAAAAGGCACTATTAGCTTTCTTCATTGGTAA
>JAHZMW010001326.1:0-23870 GCA_027743745.1 Alloscopus bannaensis | reverse complement strand
TATCTCTCAATGAATATCTTCACTCGTCACTTTTTCTCACCGATTTTTCCTCAGACTTATAATAATAACAATGGGGAAAACGTATTACATGCAGTGTCATGATAAAACCCTTTTAAGTTAAACGGTAAGCACACTATTCTAATACAATATCACATTTCGGCAGATTTCGTTTTGTCGCCCAAACAAAGTATCACTTTCCTCTAATCAGGCTTACTTTCGCCTTCTCCATCTCTTCGCAAAGTAGTCGTGGATTTGATTGTTAATAAAATTGTGTCGGTCTTGACAGGCATTAGGAAAACGACACCAAGAGGGGAAGCTAGTCGCGCGATGGGAAGCCAACATCTTTTTTGGCACAAAAACTCTCAAAGAGAAAGTTTTCCATTCATGGGAACTACTGCGTATTTGTTGTTAGTAATGCCTGCGACGCCGTCGTCGTTGTCTACATAAATGTATAATCAGTCAAGTTGTCTATCTAAATAAAGGCGAATGGCTTTATTTTCTTAAGTAAAGATCCTTTTTAGTTTTGTCTTCAAATTCCATTAGACCCTCTCTCGACGTGTTTATAGGGTAGAGTGCAGAGGCAAATTTCTCTTTTCAGATAGGATCTTCAAAAAAGACCCCTATACGTTGACGTTAGCATTAATCGTATGTTCTAGACTACTCATCATTGTTGCTGGTGTGGTGTCCTGTCTCTTTTTTCCCTTCTGCTACCTGTGACTTGACGTGAGCGTGACGGCAGCTTTTGTGCAGCACAAACTCTACAAGCCCCTCTCTTTTTCTTCAGTCAAGTGTCGAAAATACACTTTTCTTTCTTGAGTTGCGAGTGAAGAACCACCGTCATTCTTTTCCTTTCCCCTAGAGTATTCTATAATTCGTAAGTTGCAAAATCGGTGTTAAATGAACTGAATCGTGTAGTAAGAGAGGGAGAAAGTATATGTCAAGGTTGCTCAGTATAGAGGAGGAATAACTGGTAATATGCAGGAGCAGCATCAATTGGGAGAAAAGTTGAAGAAAATTCCCTTCCATCAACTTCTTCCTCTATTGTTGTTTCATGCTCAGTTTGTTGCTTCTACATCCGTCCAATACGTTTTCCCTGAACAGGGATGCGAGGAAGAAGTAAACTCAAAACACACTGGGAATCACGTTCACATTTTTCAGAGCAAAAAGCACAACCATGCGATAGTAGCATTTCATAGGTATATAGTTTCACGTTCACCTCTCCCTCTATAGTACGAGGGAGAGGTGAACGTGAAACTTAATTTTGCGTCACTTCCATTGTTCTTCTCATTTAATTACACTAATTACCCTTTCGTACAGGCAAGTTTGCGTAGTTAAACGGAATAGATAACAGAGTTTCTCTGGCTTATTACTTATGCCTTACGTAATGGAAAGAGATTGTGATATTTTCTTGGAGCCGCTATTATTTAGGCTCAGTGTACCAAACTGAGGAGAGTGCCACTCTTGATTTGTATTCTGGTCGAAATTATATATTGAACAACATTACATTTTTGGGCAGCACCATTTATTACTCGGTTGCCGCTTAGAGTGATCTCCAATTCCAGGAATGCGCCCCGTTTTAATGGGACAAAAAAGCCTGCCTTGAACACTTTCTTGAAGTAAAGTTGTTGATAGCGGAAATCAAGATAAACTGCTAAATATAACTCAGCTTATGTTTTTATGTAATAATTCAATTTTACGCATGATACAGTGTGTCAGAAAGCAGTGTTGTAATAAAACGAGAGGCATGAAAAAGTTGAGAGAAACTCGCGAGAACAACTTTCCCTTTGAAGCGTGTAGCATGCCCCAGGAGTGTTTTTTTACATTTGTCCCTGACATTTGTACGCACTCGGATGTGTATGTGTAGGTATATTTATACATGCACTTCACTTCCTCAACCTCTTGATCTCATCGGTTGCGTGACATAAAATAAAACTTAGCTCTGCACATTTTCTCTCGCCCCTTCCTCCTCACCTTTGTTCTCGTGACAGACGACTTGAGTGAAAAGACGAGGAAAAAAGTTTTCATATCAAACGAACCTGAGCACTTCTCATTTTATCCTCACAACTTACCACATCATACCAGCCAACATGAGATATGACTTGGTTTGAGAGAAAGCAAAAATACATATATCATGTCCAGACATTTTATTTATATAAACCTGTAAAGACGACGACGAATTTATTGTTTTTGTGGATTGAGTGCAGAAATGGTGTGTGTACGCGTTATCGTATAGTAGTCCACGCCCGTATTCCCTCCTCACCTCGTATAAACTCTGTAAGTCTGGGGGTTTCCTCTTTAATTATTCGAGTCTCTGGATTTCTACAAAGTGCTGACTTGTCAACAAAGTTTTTTATGATGTAATGAAAGTAAAACCTTTCTCTCCCTCCACCCTTCACTTGGTCCACCATGAGAAACTGATTTTATTTCACAAGAGGCATGCGTTTTCTTTCTTTTGAATAAGCAGGTGTCGCCCAACGGGAATATCTCTACGTCCGTGTTGAAATTGAACCCTCATGTGAATGACCATGGGAAATCTTTGACGTGTCGAGCGAAAAACTCTAACTTGGAAGGA
Source organism: Alloscopus bannaensis (assembly GCA_027743745.1). NCBI lineage: Eukaryota > Metazoa > Arthropoda > Collembola > Entomobryomorpha > Entomobryidae > Alloscopus > Alloscopus bannaensis. Next base: position 21,298 of record JAHZMW010001326.1, on the reverse strand, counting down.
AGTGCTCTGGAGGACTCGTGGAAATTGGCTGTATTCTGTACGTGAAAGAATGCTTGATCGATTTTTTTCTCTCTGCTTTTACTTCCAGTCAGTGGCTCTCTCTAGTCGCTGTGCTGCGTATATGTACTTGCTCTGGTTTTTATATTCTTTATGGCTTTCCATAAACATCAAAGTGAATACACGGACATTTTATTTATGTTGATATTAAGTGAGCCTGCATTTCGAGATGTACAAAGGAGGAGGAAACCACGAGAATTCTAGCAATGTATACTGTGTGTGGGATATAATATTTTTGAAAAGTGTGATTTATATTATGGGAATTGGCAGAAGAGACTAAAATTGTACCGATGGATTTTTCGTAGCTTTTTTGTTCTGGTTTCCCATTTTATGATATATGGTCACTTTGCTTCTTCAACGTGAGAGGTTTGAGACGCAGTACAAAATTTTATCTGTGAAACACACCGTGCCAAACTGTGGGGTTGCGGGTTGCACTGATTTGGAAATCTGAAGTGAGGAAGCAAGTTACACAAGGGGTCATCTGAGGTCGTATCATTCGAAAAAAAATGAATGAAAAGACAGTGTGCTGCTTGACTTCAAGATTCCAATCCATCTCCCACAGCTAGCTTACGTTTATTATGACTTTCAAACCAATTGTAGGATTCACAGCGCAGCCAGAGAAAGGTTGTAACTGATTTTGAAATCGGCAACAATGTAAATTGAACGTAGCATGAAATAGAGCGAAGGTGCTCAACTTTGTGTGCGAATACATGAGCTTTTGTGAGAGTTTTTCCGCCTCACACAGCTTGAACAATATCTATTGACTTCGAAGCAACTGTCATTTTTGGTTTTACATCAAATGCGCCAAGTGAGCAAGTGCAGTTTTCACCCTGAGGTAAACCAGCTTTGACCACATTGCGACAGAAGTATTCGCAACTTTTCAACAAATGCGTGTGTACATGCATCGGCGCACTTACTCCACCTCAGGTAAACACCTCATAATTTGATTTCCACTCATATAGCTATACCCAATGGGCACCTTTCACCTTGAACCTAGGTTGACACGTCTAACTTCCCTCCTATACNACTTACTCCACCTCAGGTAAACACCTCATAATTTGATTTCCACTCATATAGCTATACCCAATGGGCACCTTTCACCTTGAACCTAGGTTGACACGTCTAACTTCCCTCCTATACTTTCAGAAGAGAAAGCATTCACCCCGGAGAAAGTTTAAAGTACAACTTTTCCGTACGCACATGATCTTTTATACACTCGTCGACAGCTGTACTCCCATCCGGTATCCTTTTTCATTATTTTTTTACTCTTTATACAATTCCTCGCCCTGACGCCATGCCTTTTCCGAGGAAGAAACACATCACTCACTCAGCAAGACAAGGAGCTTTTGTCTCGTCACATACACACACACCTTTCCCCTTTCCTTGTCTCTCTTCCGTTTCCCCCTTCTTTATATTCTTTCACTTTGGTCTTCAATATTTTTTCCTGACGACTTGGCAATAACCTTTGTCAAAACAGTTTATTACTCAGACACACATATTTTCCTCACGCTCTCACTATTTTACTTCCAGCGAATTTCTACAACTTATGTAACATTTTGGTATGCACCCGAAATCCTTTTTTAGCATTCCCCCGTCTCCTTTCTCTTCGATACATTTCCTGACGCATTCGTGGTGTTGCTTAATGCCTCTTCCTTTTGCTCCCGCTCTTCCGCATTTCCCGTGGTGCACATCATGTGTGCAGTTGGAAATAACGAAAACGCCAAAAAAAAGATGAAAGAGTGTGCAGTGGAAGAAAAAAGAAAAATGGAATTGTTAGTGTAAATATGCACATACTATTTGTTCCTCCATTTTTTTCCTCCGTTAAAGGATTGAGATGTTCCTTTTAAAAAATGCGGCTGTTGTGTTTCATCCATTTTCCAAGTATTTCATCATTTCTCTCTTTGAGAGTCGCGCGTCTCTTCCGTTTTTTTCTGCGTCAAGCTTATTTTTTTGTTTGACAAAAGTGTAACAGTGACATAAGCTCTGGGTGCTTTCCCTTCCATGTAGAACTTCATTCATAAAAATGGAGAAAAAGAGGCTGAACGCTTCTGTCAAAACTGTCAGCAGAAAAAAAAAACCCACATGTTAAGAAGTCGCTCATGTGCATGGGATATTTATGCACGAATAAAAGGATATGGCTGAATGACATCTGGGCGTTTATCGGTTGCATTGCATTACCATGTGTCTACATAATACTGCGCATCAGATATTCAAGCACAAATGGACAATGTTAATATTACTCCGTGTTGTCTCCGCTACATTTGGCTGCCTCTTCGCTGGTAAAAATATGTTATATTATATAGCTGTCGTATTACCTTCTAAAATAATATGCTCTTATTATACAAAGGTATTGTAGACGAATTATTATTCTTTTAGTACATTTTTCTTGTGTTTATAATCATAAATGTAGGAAGCATTTGCATACTTCTCGTTATGGAATGTATTGTCTCCCTGTTTTACTCATGGGCTTCTGCCATTTCTGCAGATTTTTTTTCTTCTATTTTTTCTTTCACTCATTCACTAAAACTCCTGCTGTCTTTCTTTTCTGCTTTTTTCAACTCGCTCAACGCCATGTATCTCGTCACTGACATGTATAGGAAACAAAAGAAATAAAAAGAACAAAACAAGTACTTTGTACTCGAGAGCTCAACTAGAAAGGGCGAAGAAGAGGCGGAAAGAGGGAGAGAGAGAGAAGACATATCAAACAGGATTGACTTTCTTTTCTTGTTCAAGTATAGTGTTCTATATGCACACACGCTGTTTGACTTTCATAAGTATTTACCAAGGTTGAGATGTTGGGAAGAAGTAAAACTACAAGAAGTAAAAATTACAGAATTGGCCGAAATTCGTGGCTTCTATATCATCTAAGGGGTTTCTAGAAGCTCCCGTATCTTCAACATTATCGTGGTTGTCTTAAGCTCACAACGTCGCTCACCTTGAATCAACCTGAATGCAGCCAGTCGAACGAAGAAATGATTTTTTGTACGATTTCATAACTACGCACTACTTGATAGAAATAAAGAAATTGTGCATCCCACGCGTAAATACACATTGTCAGAATATGGAGGTATTGGGGTAATGTGTGTTGTAGTAGGTGCGCTAATCTACTTCACATTATGCTTGTGGAGGGAGATGAACAACGGAAACGTATGGAAGCAAAAGACTTTTTCGGAGAAAGTTACGTCAGAGCACAATTTCAATTGTTCTCTTTGTTTTCCAAGGAGAAAGTAAAACAATAGGAATAGAGAAAAAACGAGAAAAGAGGAAGGAAGCCAGCTGTTGTGAAGAAATGCTCTGTAACAAAAATCAAGTGGAGCGGGCAAAAAAGACTGTGGATACACACATTCAGTTGTTCTCAAAGCACATTGCGCATCAAAAGTTCTTGTTAGCTCGTTAAAGATATTAGATGCACTTGGGTTGAGAAGTACAGGAAAATTTATTACTTTATATGACATAATATTATATACGTGAACAAAGTGCATCCAAATGCTAAATCCACATCTACAGATTAGAAGCAAATACAGTAGTTTTATATTTGTGGTTTTTAATTTTCTAAAATACGCACCCGCCTTGTACAAATGCACAATTTCCAGTGTCTGCATACTACAGTTCTAGTTCGGATTTAGTGCTCAAGGTTGCGGAAATGCACACAACTTTTTGTGAACTTCCATCTCCTCATTCAGGCGTCTCGAGAGTAGGCTGCAGAAACAACATGTCTTTGGAGTAATAGAAAGAGGAGTAATTAATAACACAAAGAAAAATGCATTAATGCAGTAATTCCGTCCGACTGCGACTGCAGCACCAGTGAACTTTCCAACGTGAATTTGTGCAGGAAACGGAATGATTGAAGTTGAGAACGGACAAAGGGCCTTGTACAGAAGACTGCAAGCACGTACTTGTACTCGGGCCTTGTACACGAAGAGAAGAATGTTCCGAGAACTTTTTAATGTTTTCTTGAACAAGTCATTTCAGCTGAGAATAGCTTTTGTTTTCCCTGCCATCTTTTTAAGGTCTCTCTTCACTCTTTCCTGATAAATTGTAAGCCATTGTGGAAAGATGCAACTCTCGCGTCTCTTCACATTCCTCTCGTGAAGATGAAAGAGGGCGAAGAAGAATGCGTATTGTGTGTGTAGAGAGACAGACTTCTCTGACACGTGAAATGCCTGGAACATCTTGCACTTTCATTTTCTTCAGATACTCCATAACAGCGCTAGGTATACCGTTACACGACAGTAGAGAAAATGGATTTTCCCCCTTTGTCAGACTTTCCCTTCCTCCTTTGCATGTGTAGATAATAAGTGATGTTTAATTGAATTAGAGAACTCATCGCTCCGAAATGACTTGAGCATATTATACATAAGAGTGGGGAAAGAGTGGTGGGGAGTCAGGGTTGAATGAGGAATTATGTATATACAAATGTGCTAACAAAACGATTGTGTACAAGATGATGGTGAATCAGCAGTTTCTTTGCTGTGCTCAACCCTTTTATTTTAGTACTTACAACTAATTTCTCAACTTGTCGGACCGATACGCAAAGTTACTCAAACACATTCTAGAGTATTACGCGTTCTCTTCTCTGGAATCCGCGACTGAATTCATCGGGTATGAAAGGGCAAACATATTTAATATCAAGGATAATATGTAAGAAACCAGCAACTTTGTCTTGGATTAGAAGCACTTGTTGTTTATGTAACCGCAAAGTTAACTCCAACATTTTGCTAGAACACGTACAACACTAATTTTGAGACGGAAGGAGCACAATGAAGTTACATATTTCAATTGTGTTACAGTTAGTTACATAATTTCTTACGCGTTATATTGGTTTTTGTTAGATGAGTAAACTCCACCTCATTCATTCAATGTACGCTTCATTTTCAGTACATTTTTGAAAACTGAGTTGAGGCAGTCCAAGTTTTTTGAGAAGCAGAGTAAATCCGGCAGCTGAACTAGTTTCTTCAATGCAGAAGTGCTATTGAGAAAATGCCACTTGTAAAATAGATGTCATTGAGAGAAAATTGGAGCATTGTATGCAACGGCTGGCCCAAGAAATGCTTTTACGAGAATATTTTATTATGATATTTTTCATTTCTTCTACTTTTTCCTCCTCTTTGTCCCTTTTCCTTCATTCCGGTTTTTCGCAATTTTTTGAACGACCAATATTTATATATTTTTTATACTCTTGTGAGAAATGTGTTGTACATGATGTTTGCATTTTTCATCATGAGTTTTAGTGTTTTCTTTCGCTAGTAAACATCTAAAAAAAACTCCATTTCAACTAGAAAGTGCTGAAGTTGTTGGTGCTTCGAGACACAACTGCTAAGCGTGTGCTTATGCTGTGAGCATATTGCAATAGTCTTTACCATATTCTCCACAATCAGAACTCTACATGTTCTGAAACCGTTGGCTCTCTTTCACAGTAAAAGCAATTCATATTGATTTGATGCACTTTCACCAACAGCGATCAGGACCACTGGCAACCATGTATGTTTCTATAATACATAAAAATGGTGCACATACGAGGTTTTCCTATAAGATGCGACTCGTACTAGCTATTCTGTGTTTTATTTTTTAAGACCACCCTCTCTCTGGCATTTTATATTTCGTTCTCACTCTTTCAGTTACAACATATTATTTTCCACATCATAAATCACAAGCACACAAAAGTGAAGTTTATTTGTCTGCGAAAAAAGGGAATGGTTCCATGAAAAAGAAAGGAGAAGGGGCGGATGGAGACCAAGAAGGAGGTGGGATAAGGCTCTCGCGCTATTTGTAACCTTTCTTTCTTCTCTTTTCTTAGTTTTTTACGACGTATGCATATGTACACAAGGAACATGCGGGGAAAGTCAGAAACTCCACACTTGTGTAGGGCATACAAACAGGCGCACTGTTTTCTACAGGAATATATTGCACGTATTGTGTTCTTCCATTCGAAAAAGGTGTTATCAGTCTTTAAGCTGTCGTCTTGTTGTGTGCGCCGGATAGATACATAATGTAAGGTAAATGAAAGAATATGCTTCGTGAGAAGGTCTAGAGGCGCCTTCATCACAATCCATTCTAGAGGCGCTAAGAGTTTCCTGTCGGATATGTCAGTGTTGAAGTCTTGAACTGATATTGATACCATTAAAACCTGTCATGTCCGACTGAACTTGAAATGTTGGGATAAAATATAGAAAGGTCCTCTTTGTTGTGACCAATTTTTTTCCATGGAGCATATCTAGCTTGTTGAGGTGACGGTGTTTTCGTAACAGTTTAAAATTGAAAGTCGATCTAAAAAGTAGAACAGCTATGAGATCTCCTGTATTTGTAACTAGCTGAAAAATTAAATGGAAGGATTGTAATTACTGAAGGGATGTCATACACTTGGGCTGTAAAATAAAGCAAGAAGCTTTTGCTGAACGACTTTGAGCGACATATTTCGAGACAGTCATTAAATACACACTTTTGAAGCACTTCAAGTTCAATTTTTCTTAGATTTTTTATTATCCTTTACACTACTATGCGGAGGGGGTTGTAGCAGAAATAGAGTAAATGTTCGGCACACATTATGCAAAGCATTCTTCATCTTTAATGTTCAGAAATTGCGTCGTCACAGAAAGTAATACACTCTCTACGTATTCCACTTTAGTGTGGATTTTGTTGAGCTGATGAAAAATGTGAATCTACACCATATTGTGCAAGAAACTTTCACTCGCTCATTTTTGTTCCGAGGGAAAAAGAGAGAAAGTGAGAGAAAATACAATCCACAAAAAGCATGTAGTGTAAAAGTGTTGCGAGCAATAGTCAAGACTGATGTTTCGATGCTTCAAGAAATGACGGCGTGAGGTAAATAACTGTTCCTTTCTCGAAAGGCATTCGGCATAAAAGCCTTCTTAGCTTTTACCACTCCCTAATGTTTCCGGTTGGAATGAGAATCTGGTAGGAAAATTATTTCCACGGAATGACGACAACGAGGATGATTATGATGCCGGTGGCTTGGCACACACATCGAAAGACACATCTACCCATCAAATACTTGTGTATTATTATGTTGATATAGTAGGAATGGGATGGACGGGCTGGTGGTAAAATGTGAGAAAGTATCTTTTTGTACTTGACAGTGAAAAGCTCAGCGGGGGACTTCAGAGAATGTTTACGCTTTCCGTTGGGTCTCCCACTGACTCGTAGCTCACTCTGTGTTCCCTGGTGAAAGTGCTGACGCTGACTCTTCTTTCCAAAGAATGCAAAACCGTTTCGTCTCCTACTCCTTTCACTCGTTTATATGAAAGGCAGGTTGGGGATAGGAATACGATCTCCTATTTTTTCAATTCCCTCCTGACGCGAGTGTTTTTCTATAGAATGGAGCATCGTCCTACACACAACAAAGTAACAAGTGCATGTTTCACTTTAGAAATGATATTGAATCTATACGCTTTTGTCGTTTACGGTAATGCATGTATTAAAAATTGAGCGCAAAATTGATGAATACGTTGAATAACGAGAGTTTTGTCGGTTTCTGAGAAGTCGTTCCAGCCCTATATTTCGCAACGCGGATTACGAGTGGGTTGTACATTGAATGGAAACATGCAAATATTTTGCATTCTGTTGATGTGGGATATTGAATATTCCATGCTTTGACCGAAATGTTTTCACTCATTTAGTTGTGTCTACTATAGTAGCATTTAAAAACAATTTATTTTTTTTTACAAAATTGTTTATACAAAAAAGTGTTTATATTCAAGATTCATCTATGGAAAGCCCGTATAAAGAATTATAAGCCAACGACGGTCGTATTATTGTGTTTCATGAGAACGGAATATATATATTCCTTTTCCCTGTAACATTTTATCGCTAATCATATTACACATTTGTAAATGTTTTTCTTTTCGCACAGTTGTACCAATTCTGGAACTCCAATTGGGCTCTGAACTCGACCCACACAACATTCGCGAGGGAGGAGACGTCTACCTTGAGTGTATAATTCATGCCAACCCGTGGGTGTACAAGGTCGTGTGGGAGCACAACGTAAGTTTATCCATGCCCTATAATTTCTTTATTGCTTCACCTGAATTTACTATTGCTCAAATTACATGGTGATGCAAGCAAGTATGGTTGTAACTCAATCACGGCTTGTAACTTGTAAGTAGGCGAGTGTGCGAACCGTGGGTGTAACAAGTAGTGTGGTTGTGTGACTATGTATTTTGTCAACAAGAAATATGACTGAAGTTGCTTCAATTTGCTGCTCATTACTCGGTCGGATTTCGACCGGAAGGAAATACTTTCCAACCACTTTCAAACTTTCCGTTACGTATCCAATTGATAATGTATCAACGCAAGCCACCCACTCAATTGTGTAAAAATAACAAATACACATTATTTGTTTATGCCAAAAGTTATAAGGAGTTGTATTGGTGTATTCAGGAGTGTGATATACAACTCACGGATTTGTCTAGAACGAAATTTTCACAAGCACAAAACAGCAATCTCAGATAGACTATTCCATTTACTTTAGATGAGAGGAAAAAGTATGTGTTTTCGTAGCGGTGAGCCGAGAACATTTACGTAGAAAATTTCTCTGCAGGCTGCAAGGGACTTGCTGGAGAGACTAATTTACACACTATCAAGAAATGTTACGTAAAGTATAGCCTTGTCTTTCCTCATCACTAATAGGTTTTTGTGTAGAAAGCATTATATTCATTCGTGCATTCATTTCACAATCTTCCAGAGTATGCTTCCTTCTTCAGGCATCATATTAAATGTAAGGGTTATACCCTTTTATACATCAAAAGTACACACGTCTACGAAATCTTTGACTTCTAGATCTTCAGGGTTTACTCAACGTTCAGGGTTTGCTCATTCACTCAGGAGGATCGCATCGTTCCAAAGGAGATGTGCTTATATGATGAGCTCAGCTCAAAACGCAGTGAGAAAATTGGAGATTTTCCTTTCAAGGTTTGATAAACAGAGTGAATTTCTGTGTCCGGAAACCATCGTGAAAAGAAAACCTTGTGAAAGCCCTTTACTGTTGACTCTTTCTCTGGATTCATTCTCTGATAAGTAAAATCCACATTAATGAAGACACAGATTTACATTTGTACATAAAGAGCAACTCTTTTTTGCACCACTTCAAAACGTATGCAAGCATAAGGCATGGTTCAGAAGTCGATGCTGTGTTACAGGCAAGGAGCATCTCAAATAAACGCGTCAGAGCAATGGACAAAGAAAAGATAAACAAATTCAACTGTAGCCCAAAACTCATATTCTCGTATGCAGTGTGTTAGTGGTGAATTTTACAAACGCAGAAATTTTTATAGTTGAAAATTTGGTGACCAAAAGTGACCCCTCACTATGGTTTATTTATGAGGCATGTCTTACGGTCTTGATTCATTACGTCATATTTTCCTTCATCACTCATCTCAACTTTTGACTTTCTCCCATTTTCAACTTAGCTTTCCCAGTTTCTTCATTTTAAAGAGGGTGAATGAATACGGTTGATATATTAAAACCGTTGATCTTTGCAATCTTTCAGATATGGCATGCTCATTTTGTTTATATATGCGTAGCTTTCGACAGCTTGCTTGAAATCTGATGATAACGTCATGTACAGTGTATACCTAAACCAAAGTTTAAAAAGGTGGCTTAGAGCGAGCGGTTTACAAAACATGGATAATATTTATTTTGCCTTTATTTTCTCTGTTTGTATTAGTGATCACAGATTTTGGTCCAAGATTAAAATCTTGGACCAAGCAACAAACAGGCAGGCATGAAAGTACAGACTATAAATATCTAGTAGTGGTGGATCGAATAGAAAGAGATTCCTAATAAGTGTAAATACACATAAAATGTCCACATTTAAATGTTGCAAAGTATTTATAAGGACAAGTAACGTATCGTGTATTTCATTGTGAAACGTTTTTTCTCAATCTGTACACATTTGTTGGTCAAGAACAAACGACCGACATACACTCTTACATTACTGTATACATTTCCACAGACAAGCCAATTCACATTCGTGACCTACTATGTAGTCGTAAATCTTGGAGTGTTATTGTGGAAATGCTTAACCGGGATTGAGTGAAAGAGTTATGATTATTGATCCAGCCGTCTGTACCTTGTGACACTCATTTTTCTAGACCACTTGGGTGTCAATTATTAATTGCAAATCGTCGGACAGACCGCTCATTGAGTTTTGCATTTCGCGTCGTGCTTTGATGTTGTCACAAACGTCCTTACATCCCTTCGTGTTCTTCAGACACAATTGACGGCCAATCTTTTGGCTGCGCAGTTTTGCATTTTGTGAACGTGTTAGAGCTGTCTAGTTACGTCAAACGAGATAAAGACAGCACTTAATTGGATTACCGCTGGAGCAAATAGTTTGTCTCAAGGTTATTGTCGCAGAATAATTCGCGACATAACGATGGGCAATCGTGTCCTATTTATATTGATGTAGAGAAATTAACTTTCCGTAAAAACCCGACATTCAAACCGAGTTCAAGGAATGATCACAAGTTTAGGGGGAAATGTCTCACAGTGCCCCAGCACCTCATAATGAGAGATAATTTCACTTTCTCTTTGCACAGTCATGCTATTTTGAGAATGTGCAAATGCTTTTACAAGTAATATGCTTTCGCTTCATTTGCTTAATATTCTTTTATTGTTTTCTACAGGGTCAAGTCGTTCAGCATAACGCTTCCGCAGGGATAATTATGTCAAACCAAAGTCTCGTATTACAAAGGGTGAAACGTGCATCCGGCGGACTTTATGTCTGCATTGCAACTAACATTGAAGGAGAAGGTCGATCAAACCCCGTGGAACTGAGCGTGATGTGTAAGTGGTCTATATTCTTGTAATCAATGCTGATACACAATTAAAATATAATGATGTTCGAAACAGAATATCAAAAATTAATACGGCATCTATCATTCTGGGTAGAAATGTAGCACTTTTGACGTGTTTCCTGATAAGTGAAGCTTTAAAAAATTTCTTCGCAGACTGCAGCCAACGTTAGCATCTTTTTCATTGTTACACTATTATTTTTACTTACGAATGAAATTGGATCAAATGTAGATCAAGATATAGAATCAATGATGGCTTCCTTACACAACATTTTATTATATTTTATATGGTTGAGCTCGCATAACGTGAGATAATCTTTTTCAATTTTTCAAAGATATAAATAGATATAAATCACCTTTGATCTTCCTATGATTATAAAAAATTAAGTTTTAGATTTTATGAATATTGCAGGTTCAAACCACAGCTAGTTTTGTTTTACGATTAAGCTTTGTCAAAAATTTCCATAAGCTCCTGACAAAGCGGACGATATAGTGATCATAAAATTTTAAACGTGTAAACGTCAAAAGTTATCCCTACGCATGACAGCACTCTTTTTATAATGGCAGTCTTGAAAAGTAGATTAACTATGTCGGGGAAAGTGCAAAGGGGAAAAAACTGTCTTTCATCAGTGTGTCAGGAATATAATATTCTTATTGTTTTCTACAGACAAACCCATTTGCAAATCGGAGCAGAAGCGAGTGTTCGGAGTAGCGAAAGGTGAACAAGTGGAGATTGAGTGCAAAGTAGATGCAAATCCTGAAGCCACTACTTTCCGCTGGGCTTTCAACAATAGTGCCGACAGTATCGACGTTCCGCAGGTTAGTTTCGTAGAAGTTTACTCGGCGTATGTGAATTCAAAAGACCACCAATTAGGCTGATATCACGTTTATTTACTCATCGATTTCATCGGTGATTTATTTTGGTCACACATTTCTGGAGACGATGAAGCACATTTACACGGCAAATATTGGAATGCAAGAATATTAGAGTACTCCTTCATTAGTTCATCGTCAAGTTTGAAATTCCATTTAATTTTAACCACGACAAACACAGGAAAAATGTTCTGCAATAATCAAAGCAATGCAGCCTGGAATACATTACAATCGTTTATAACCACTTAAATCTTCGCTGTTACTTTTCTGATGCGAAATGTTTTAATATTTCAGGCGCGAGTGTCCACCATCAATACCCCAAAACTAGGATCGTCGAGTGTTCTGAGGTACACGCCACTTTAAACCTTCGCTGTTACTTTTCTGATGCGAAATGTTTTAATATTTCAGGCGCGAGTGTCCACCATCAATACCCCAAAACTAGGATCGTCGAGTGTTCTGAGGTACACGCCACACACTGAGCTCGACTATGGCAGCGTCGTATGTCTAGCCACGAACGTTATCGGCCAACAACTAGAGCCCTGCGTTTTTCACATCATTGCAGCCGGTAAGTCATATAGTTAAAAACCGGAGAAAGTTGTTTCCAATCTTACGATGGAAGCTTTTTAGATACAATTTTACTTCTCATTCGGAGGGGGAGTGTATTATATTTTTCATGTCATGTTTTCCTTTTTGTAACAATCATGCGCATTTGTAGACGTTTTAGACACTACATAGAGTTCTCTCTGTGCCAGAGAAGATCAGTTAATACTAGTGCATTGTTGCATTGTTCTTGTACATCCTACACTAATTATATAGTCCAACTGCCAACCAAAATTGCTCATAATAACACCTCATAACAATAATGTTTTGAATGTTTCGCGTAATATTGTTTGTTCTTCACCCGCTTGCCAAAATGACACAATTTTGCATTTAACGCAAGATTTTTCCGTTTTTAATAATGTTTGCATGTGCACACAAAGCCCAGTTTTCTAGAATACAGCAAAAAAAAAAGCTAGAGCAAAGTTTTCTAATCTCGAATATGGGAATTTTTGATGATGATGATGAACTGTTTAGGTTTCAAGATGAGAGCATCGGTCACATCTTTTGGTCATGGAATCTACCGCCATCATTATTTAGGTACAATCTATCTCACATAATCATGCAATACGTAAGCAAAATTAAGTAAAACATGTAATACCACCCACCACCCATGCACATAACACTAAATAAAGTTATAACACAAACTAATCAGTGGTTATGTCGGACTCGAGTAGATTTCTCTTTTTGGCAAAAATATTTGGGTATTTTTGAGGTGGGTCTTTTCAGTAGGTTTCTCGTTTGGCTATGAAACATACGTTGGAAGAACGGCATAGTACGAGGCTTGGTTTTCAGCGCTAGTACAACCATTGCCTGATTAGTTCATGCATAAGGATTAGGGATTGTGGTACAAATACCTGGACACAAGCGCAGTAGTGGTCAGAAGAGCCTTGGGCTCTTGGCCAAGAGTTTGCAACAATCTACAGAAAGTACGGTATTTTTTAATAACTACAGGAAAACCTGATCCACCATTCAACTGCACGACACAGAATATCACCTCGGAATCTTTGGAAGTGGAATGTATGGAAGGATTCGATGGAGGACTTCCTCAAGTATTTCATGCAGATATTGTGGACGCTGGTACATCGCGCCTCCTTTGGAATCTTACAGCCCAGATCCCTTTCTTCGTGATCAATGGTCTGAAGCCTGGTCAAGCTCTCCGGATCTTTGTACACGCCTCGAACAGGAAAGGCTCTTCAGAGAGTTTCATCCTTGAAGCACAAACAATTCAAGAAGCAGAAAAAAGAACAGGTAAGTTGAAATATAAGAGCTGTGGGGTGTGTTTGGTATGAAATTTGACTTTATTGCTTTCCGTTTCAAAAGCGAAAGGTGACTAGTATTGGGTTTAGTCTTTAAACACTGAACATCATCGAGAAATTCTTTTGAAAGTAAAGCTTCTGAAAGCTGTGGACAGTCTTGGAGCTGACTGCATAACCAATAATATGACACAGTATGAAGTGCACTCGACTTTTTTATTTGAAAAGAGAGAAGCATCTTATTTTAGACCACTGCAAAATCGTTGAATAGTTTGCATTCAGATTTTTCAGTATTTTTCATATACTCGCTGCCCAATCCATATTTTTCCATGCCGTCATAAAGTTGTGGAGACAAAACACACGACACAAAGCATGTTTGCCATTGATTGTATTTTTATACTTCATTGCAGCCTCCCCCGTTGACTTTGAATTAACTCCGATTTTGGGCGTTTGCGTTGGCGTTGTATGTGGACTTCTTGTGGTGGCTCTGGGAATTGTGCTTGCGTTAAAATTCCGAACGGACAACAGACATCCGCCACCTCTGAAAACTACAAAGACGGAATATCGGGTGGAAGTCAATGACTCTGAAGAGAAAAATCCAGATATTATTCCGAGTTCGAAAGGTTTGTTTCATACTACTTGTACTAACACTAGTAGTCCATTGTGAATATCAAAGTTATCTTACCAGACTTACTACATAATGAGATGCCCTTCTCGCTCGCTTTTTTCAAAATGACACAAAGAAAACTTTAATACCTGAATCGTCCATTAGTTGGTGCATGAATATGTCCGTAAAGTTTCATCAAATGTCAGAGATTTTCCTAACATCTTGCAAAGAGCGTTATTCCTGATGAAAAGTTTTTTTTTCTTCAAAATGATCAGAAAAAATGCCTCAAGCTTATAAATCTTAATTAATGTTCAGAAACTGACATAGACATAGAAAAGGCAAGAATATGAAATGATCGTTTAGAAAGGAAAGTGAAAGTACGCTATTAGACTCTACGCACAAAATACGGCCTTTCACTACGGTAAATTGTATATTGCAAAGGGACAATGTGAAAAGACAAAGTTTGAACACATCATTCACATAATATATATCTACTATTTCATTTTTGTTCTGTATATTTATGTATTTCTGAGAAAACGATAAGCCATATTGCTGCTTATGAATCATGTCTCATGGTAATGTTCTACTCTGCAGTCGTGGATCAAGCAATTTTACTTCCTTCTTCTCCAACAGATTCTGATTTTTTCTACAACGATGGACTTTACAATGGGCCAAAACGGAACGGGAGCATTACCGACAATTTCCGCAACTGTACATACTATAGCGATAAGGTAGAATGAAAACTTACGTAATAATCACACATTTTGCAACTTTCTTCTAAGACAAAATATGTCATTTATGACTCTATATAGTATTGCGTCCAAATGGATCTTCTGTTTTATCTAACAGCGGTGGCGCAGATAGGAAGTCAAAGTTTTGCTCGGTAATTTATTAAAGTTTATCTTTGCTGTCATCCATTTACAGAGTAATTCCGAAATAACGTACGCCGAACTGTGCCTGGACGCCCCGGGGCCAAATAATGGCATGATCGGCCCAGGTGGGGGTGGCAGTATTGGGGTTGGAAGTGTTGGCGGAGGATGGTCCACCGTGGACCGAAAGAGACGCCGAAATCCTATGGATGATCCGGCTAGCAATTCCGTCGTGTACGCCACTATAGATCATAGCAGAATGAGAACGAATGGGGAGCTTCCAGCTCATTTGCAACCACATCAACGGGAAATAGTCTCCGTTAGGACACCTCTGCTAGTTAACTCACAGCAGGAGAGTTGTGTCTAGCCAAAGTTAACCTTGAATAATATTATTACATAAAATATTTTGTATATATACGTGTAGGTACGTGTGCGAAGAAAATACTTGTATCGTACGAACCACTGCTGTGTTAATTAATTTACATTGTACTTTGAAAGTATTTAATATTAAATATCTACGAACAGTGTTGTACTCCTTTCCTCGCGGCAGGCTACAAAACGCATTATGTACAAAGCACACGTTATATGATACTTACGTATTTTAAACTTTGATATCCTCGAGAGTTTAAAAACCTATATACTGCGTACAGACAGCTTGCAATTGCAATCACATAGACATGATGAACGAACCTTTTTAGCTAGTGAAATCAGAACGTTGTATTAGCCTAAATGTGTAAAAAATGTTTTAACCGAGTGCCATCATGTAGGCACTTTCTTCAAGGCGCTCTGCCATCTTTGATCCTTTTATTTATATACCTGCCATACTCTTCAGAATACGATTGTACATGTTCATAGGTTAATCCTACCTAGTAGTAAGTAAAAACTAGAGAATCCGTAATTGCATTTAAGTACATAATATATTTAAGGAACTGGAGATGCATGTGTTTAAAGGGAGGGAAGTCTACACCTAAATGTTGTACAAAACTTGTCAACCGAAGCGTAAACGAATGAATTTCTTTATACTGTACATGATTCATTGACGTGAGATTTTTATTAAAACATGGTCTACTATAGGTACCTATAATTTTGTATGAAGAACCCCTACAATATATGTAAACACTATCAACTATATTGTTTGTGATTACGATTGATTAGTAGAATTGTCAACTGAGTCCGCTACTTCTTCCACTTTTGCCACAGCTAAGCCGAAATTTACTAACTATGGGTATTATCTCTACAATTTGATTGAGTGGATTTTAGTGGATGAAAACTAGAAGTATGGATTAATTACATAGCATTTTACCGCATTCTGTCTTGTGATCTCAATACGTGTTTGAAGGCATTCTGCAACCTATACAGTACTTTTACTATAGAGGTCGTCTCTAGACTCTGGCTGATGTTAAATCTGCATAGAAAGGAAACCTTTGTCTCAGGAATGATAACCAATACCCACCAAATATACTTCAGTAATTTAAGGCTGTTCTAATGCTGCAAAGTGTTTTGTTAACTTAATTTATATATTCTCGGGAAAATCGTTCAAATTTTCAATCAGGTATCGCTTAATTGCCAGATTCGGTACTGGGTGCATTAGAGGCACTAGAATTGCTACACTCGGCAGGCAAACCGGCATTCAACCCCTGATTTTAGTTACCAATGTTTAATAGGCAAAGCTTATTTTGAAGTTGCCTTGCTGCATTAAATAATGATTTCTCTGCTTCTGTTCCATCTCCGTTTTGTTCACAAGTAATTATTTTTATGTGACAAGATGCTGTACTTTAATCATTGCAAGATGTGAGATTTTCTAGAGTCAGCAAAAATTCCAAGGATTCGGTTGATCACAACAATGGCTTCTAAAATGTGTTTGTATGCATTATACCCACAACTCGAATTAGCTATATGCAATATCTAACTGGAAATGGTGAAAGATTTTGCAAAATTATATAAAATTCAGTAATTAACTAGGAAACTTACGTTTTCGATACATTACGCGAGAATGCATTAAAGTGAACCTATTTTATCAAACATAGAATTGCAAATCAATACGAAGACTTTTGTACGTGTATATTATAATGTAGGTTAATACAAACACATTACATATATGCTGTTATACAGATATACCTATACATAATATGAATGCAAATATAGAAATGGTATTACATTGCATACGCTTCGACAACAATTCATCCGTAGCACCGCAATCTGAAAAAGCTGGAATTAACGCGTTGAATAAGTGTTTAGCATCCAGAATCCAAAGTCCAGATAAACGCAGTTAATTTCTCTGCATGTGGCTAAGGACTGTGAGAAAATGCGTCTGACTGATTACCATTAAATGAATTAAAATAAAAACATGAAAAATATGGGTAAATTTTGTAGCTTAGCCAAGAACGTTTAATTTACATGGTGCTTTTACGGAATCTTTTTCCATATATCTACTATATCGCAAGTGGTGAAAGCCATCATGCAGTCGATCACGTTTTGAAGTGATCTGAACTCATTCTTAAGAACGGTGTGTTAGTAAAAGTAAGAGGGAAGCTACATACTTGATTATTATTATACTTTACTTCTCGTATCATAAAACAATACTAGGTACTCAATAGGTTAAAAATTCCTCAGGATTGATTCTCGAGAACAGTTTGAGTTTTTCTACGCGACCTCAAATATATATACTACTGTATATATAGGTACATAGAATTCATACCTATGAGTATGTGTAAATGATCAGAACACTTGTATTTGCAAGTCTGTCTCTACAGAGTAGAAAAATGGTACGAAATGTCCATTCGAACTGCTTCTTTTAAAACTACTGCGACTTCATACGCAGGCGGTTATATACATAAATATGTAACTATGTATGTAGTCATTATCTGCACCCATTCCCCTTTTAATTAGGCTAAACAACAAAAGTAACTAATGAGGATATGTACTGTTGTACGAAGTCCGAATGTCTTTGAAAAGTTTTATATAGCAATATATTAAAATAATGGGTATATATGCATGTTTTCTTCAACAGACTTGCTTTTAAAGTTTGAACTAATAAACTCGTTAAGAATAAGACAAGAACGATAATTCTAAGATTGTTGTGATTAATACTGAATTAGCTTCCACTATTCAGCATAATTATATTTATCTAATATGTACATAGGGTGGAGAAAAGCGTAATGCGTACGTGTCTCTATTTCAATTCAATTTTATAATGTGCGCGTGCATGTGAGTGACAACTATTAGTATAAGATTATATAGTTAGATGATGTATAGGTACGAACGGAACATAATATTGTAAGCAATCTAGATAAGACAATTTTTTGTCAACTATATTGAAATAAAAATACTCAACTCCAGAACTCTATGCATGGAATAATGGCCTTCATTTCCTAAATAACCATTCATCTTTCGCACTCTGAGGATTCACTAATCACTTCAATCACAATTTATATGATATGCTTGACTTTATGATAGACGATGAATGATGGAATCGGTCAAATACAAGTAACCGAAGATTCGTTCCTAATCACAATACATTAGGTGAGTTTTGTAGCGTCAAAGGAACTTTAATCTAGGTCAAGGGAGTGAATCTATATACTACCTCTATACTAGTAAATAGCCCTAACATACTGTTTCCCGTTCTGCCCCAGTATGAATCTAACCCACAGTAATACGGCATTGTCAAAGGAACTTTAATCTAGGTCAAGGGAGTGAATCTATATACTACCTCTATACTAGTAAATAGCCCTAACATACTGTTTCCCGTTCTGCCCCAGTATGAATCTAACCCACAGTAAGACGGCATCTAACGTTGATTTTCACGTTCGGAAATCTTTATTGAAGCAACACAATTCCTTGGAAATGACTGAAGAATCGAACGTACAATTATTAGCCTGATGTTTCTCAAACAAGTCGAGGTCGACTATTAGCTTTTTCATTTACATTACACATTTATTACATACAATTTAAATTTGAATGAACTACGTGGCATTTTCCTTTAGATGACTTTACTACTTGAAGTGTACTGGAACAGCCTACAGGTCCAATGGCTTAATGATGCTCGGCAGCTTCCTTCGCCTTGATTTCCTTCCACTTCTTGATATTTTCCGGTGACCGTGCTTCAAATTCACAGAAAGACCATGATATTAGTTATTGATACATAGTTTAACTGGCGAAGTCAGAAGAAGATACATTTAAATGCCTATCCATCATGCTCCAACAAAGTCAATCAATAAGTAGTACCCTTTGTCTGGATCCAGTAGAAGATCGGCAAGCAGATCACGGAACTGATGCACCAATACTTGAAAATCCACTGATTTTGCCAGTAGTATCTGTATGGAAACTGCCGGATCTGCGCTGTTAGCGTATACGGGTACTTCATGGTCCGGTCAGTGATTTTCTGCCTGCAATTATATATACATATTATATCAACCTTAGAGTAATAATACAAAGAGTTTTGGTCACCCTCATTGTGCTTGACGACACAGAATCCTAGAAAAGCTTTCAGGCTTCAATAAATAGCATCCTTCCGGTGTTTCGCTTTTCGACTACATAGTGAGAAGAAAAGACATTATAACAATAATATAAGGGAATCTCTTTTGTGAGAAGCTTTTGAAGTGAAATGAAGTTTGTTCCGGGGTTTGATTTGAAGCAAATCGCATAATTAAAAGGCTCGAAACAGACCACTACTGCCTCAAAGATTTAGTGAGTCCAGTTTTTAAATTGGGATTACTCAAGCAAGTTCTGAACTCAACAATGAACCATCAAAATTTCGAACGATCAACGATTGATACAACAGTTAACCGGTTTATCATCTATAAATTAGTAAGATCCTCGTGGAACCTAACCGTTACCGTTGATCGTTGAAACAGAAGGTTTACTTCATCCTACCTGTCAACAGTATAATATCTAATCAAATATGTACTTAATGTACTTAAAAATTAAGTTAAAAGTTACACTATTTACACACAGCTAGTGGCTACAAGAGCATGACCTGAATTGCCGTATTTACATAAATGTAGTAATCAATGTTGATATTCAATGTAAATATTTAATAGTGTAAGTTGACTTACATCTGCGCAATTTTATCCATTTTGCCTTGGTGGTTCAGGCAAACGGGGCACAGGAACAATTAACGACCAATTAATGTAGTTTTAAATTATTTCCCTTTCCGAACGATCTCAGCTGGTGTGACGGCACAATTCAGTGAAAATGAATAGAAAAATCCATATACGAGAAACTTGGATCATGTGAGAGGAGAGCAAAATGAGAGGAATATGGCTTACCTATGCTATGTGTGGTATCGTACATTCCCTCAACCTAGAGATTTTTAGGGGAATCCTCGCAATGTTTAGCTCGCCTTGTGAATTATGAACAAGAACCGGTGCAGTATTCGACGAACAGTTGCTTTTGATACTTGCATCATAATCATGTCGTCACTAATCACTTACTAATCATGAATCAGTACGTTTAGCATGAAAACCTCACGCTGCAAAATAAGGTTTTTCATTTCACGTAGTAATGCACAATGATGAATGATGCACCTAATATACCTAATATACCTAGATTTTAAATATTTGTGGTGGAGATTATCGAATGAAAAACGTAAGGGTATGTAACATTCAAAAACTTTGTCGAACACGATAGCAAATAGTTTCATAAAATAGTGCTTGTATTCATCTATATATGACAGTATAACGTAGAGTCAAACTGAAAATTAAATGTTGCCGAATATTATACTTATAGTTACATTGATGTTTACATTGGCAGAATTAAACTGATTATTTAGAACAATTAATAGAACGACAAGACGTCAGTCCGTTTACTCACTACCACTGCCTTTGCCCACTTCCATAGCATTATCATCACTGTGATCTCCACCTCCAGCCATTCGACTTGTCGAAGGTCCAGCCTCGTCGTCTTCATCATCGGACATTTTTAATGCTTTAGCTTTCTCCAGTCTTCGTGACTTCATTCTGTCTTCAATGTCGCTTCCCTCATTCTCATCTTCGTCGTCATCACTGGAATAAATGTTTGCACGAGATTTTTGTCCTGGGGTGTTGCCTTTCTTGTAACGATTCTTGATCGCCGCTAATGAAATCACATTTTCATCGTCATCGTCTTCGAGGTCATGTTCCAAGTAACCAGCAGATAATCCTCCACCTCTACCGGTGACTCTTTCACGCACTCTTCTTTGCTTACTCTCCCTTCGAACAGCAGCTCTAAGCCGTGGACAAAATTACAATC